>VWZP01001756.1:9335-197482 GCA_013396995.1 Dicaeum eximium
TTTTTTTTTTTTCCTGATAAAATGTATTATACCCACTTGGGAATGGTGTACAGCCTCGTGGGAATTTTTTCCAGGTATGGGGCAGATCTTTGATTACACAAGGAAAGACCCCATCAGTTGCAAAACGCTGCTGCTATTCCCAGCACTGGGAATACTGTTCTTTGCATCACAGGGTTATGTTCCAGTACCCACCCATAAGCAGACACTGAAACACTCTTATTTTCAGTACTTCAAATATACCTCAGTTTGATTGTAAATCAGACCTCAATGAGAAGAGATATAATGTCAACAGGCAGTTTGGCAACCATTAAGAACACCCAGGAGGAACAAAATTTGTTGCTGAAGCTTTAATAGATCCCACAAATCTGCAACAGCCTGAACTAAACCTTTTTCCTGTATTTAATTTTATTCTCTTCAGCTATCAAACACAGATCCTTCAATAATTACTGTTTGATCAGCCAAGCAAGCCTCCTGTAAATTCTGCTCTATTAAGTTTACCTGGTTGTTTCTGCTCTTGGAATGAATACCTTGTATTTAACAAAAAGGTTGCTCATGTTTGGCTAAACCAAGCTTCCTGGGAGGACAGTGAAAGATGTATCAAGTGCTGGTTAATCTGTAGTCACTGAAAGACTGATTTTTTTGCTTTGTCTCTTAAATTATCTTTCTTCCATTTCTGATGTTTATATTCTTCTTTTCCTCCTGAAGAGCTCTTTTAGTGCCTATTGTCTCCTTTCCACAGAGGCACTTGCCCACTGTAACAAAGCCATCCTTCATCCTTTCTTTTCAAACAGATTTAACTGAGTGCAATCCACTCACCCTGGAGTATTTTCCTCAGCTTTCATGTAATTTCACAGATTCACAGGCTAGCTGAGGTGGTAAAGCATCTCTGGAGACCATCTGCTCAAAACAGGGTCACCCAGAGAAGGCTGCTCAGGACTGTGTCTAAACAGGTTTGGAATAAATATCAAATAATAATAATAGAAATTAAGAAATAAATATTCAAGTTGCATGGATCTATGTTCAGCATTCCAGTCAGAGGGTGGACGGGTAAAGCAGAGTTGGTTGAAAGGGATCTGCAGTGATCTGCTCTATTCCCCCACACTCAATGCAAATGCAGCACCCAAGTGCTCCATCATATTGCTCCAATCAGGCTTTGAAAATTTCTGAAAACATCCCCATAAGTTCACTGGGGTGCTGCTGCAAAACTTGAGCAGCATTGTGGTGAAGACTTTACTTCTTTTGTCCAGGTGTAATTTACCTGGCCTCATGTCTCCCTGGTGCTTGCTGTTTATGCCTTGGGCACTGCTATATTCAAATACTCCATCACCCCTGGAATTTTTAAGTCCCCTATAGTCATATTCATCCTGGCTTTTTAAAGAAAATTAAAATATTTTTAAAGTAGTTTGATTTATGTGTTCATCCAAGCCAGCCATAATCACGTAGGAGACAAATAAGTTTTCACACTTGGATGCTCTAGACTAAAAACCACAGACCTCACACCAAAATGTTAGACAAGAGCTTCATAAATAACAGTAAAATGTGACTTTTTAAAAAATTGTGTTCTAATCAGCTTTTAACCAAGACCGAATCTTTCCAACACATTATGCAAGCCACGTGGAATAAAACTTCAGATCAACAATTCATTATTAGTACAGAACTAGAATTCTGCAGGAATAGTCTAAGAACAACTAGAATGTAGAATCTGAGATCAAAATTGATTAAGTGCTTTGGTTTTACCCTATTTTGCTTTTCCTGACTCCAGTATGCGTTTTGGGCATTGCAGTAAGAGCCTGTCCTGACAGGGCTGTTATCTACAGCTGCAGAGTGGTGTTGAAGAACCTTTATGTCCATGCTACATCTTTTCTTCTTTTAGCTCCTCCCTTCCACCTGAACATCTCTACCCAGGTCCCATCCATCTCCTCAGGCTACATTCCCAAAAAAAGTCCTTCACAAAAGCAGTCTAGGTGCAGCAGCTGAGCCAGCACACACCCAGAGGCAGGGAGCTGACAAGTCCTCAAAATTTCCAGGTATGGAAGGCCATGAGGCAGAAGAACATTTGAGGGTGTATAAGATGTCCGTAAGATTTATAGGTGTACCTTCATATAATCTGTTACATTCAAGGTCCCTGTAATGGATTTGGGAGGGATATTTACAAAAGTAGTTTCCCTACCATCATGATTTAGGGAGCAAAGTATTAAACCCTTTCCTACAGCATACAAATCCCTGTGCTTGGGGAATTTCAGTATCTGGCATCTGTTAGGAGCATGTAACATAGATTGAGTAAGGAACCTGATCCCTGGATAGCTCATTTACTTAGGAAGTATAGGCAAAGTCTTTACTCATTTCCTCCTGCTGAAACACTGAGATGGCAACCTCACTACCCAGCTACCCAGACAAAGCTTTTAACCCTTAGCCCCGAGGCCAGCACACAGGCATTGAATTTGCTGCCCAGCTGGCTCCGTAATAGTTCAGCCTCATGATGGAGTGCACAGTGCCTGTGCTGTGCCAGGTTATCTCTGAGCAGCGTGCTTGTGTGCAGAGAACAAACTCATTAATAATGTCATATTATTCAGAAGTGACCCTTGTGCATCATGTCACTCACTGTGTGTTTTAGCAATGGAAAAACAGCCTGTCTGGAGATGCATTCATTCTTGAAATGGACAAGAATGCATAATTCTAGCACACCTCATTCCAGACATGCAGAAGTAGCCATTGAAGCTTGATTATTTAAACAGAACAGTATGGAATTGAAGAAATATAGAATCATGGAATGGTTGGCTTGGAAGAGATCTTAAAAATCATCCAGTTCCAGCCCCCCTGCCGTGGGCAGGGACACCTTCCATTAGAACAGGGTGCTCAAAGCCCCATCAAGCCTGGCCTTGAACACATCTGCAGCTTCCCTGGGCAACCTTTGCCAATGCCTCATCCCTCTCACACAGTATTTTCCCTCTCACAGTAAATAATTTCTGTCTAGTATCCAACCTAAACCTACTCTCTTTCAGTTTATATGTGTGTGTGTACATGTATATATATGCACACCATATGTAAATAGTCCTGCTTTGGAAGCAATCCCATTCATCTGAATTGCTGCACTTACCCATTAGCCACTCCAGCCCACAGCTGAGCAATATGCCCTGGAAAAGCAATTATTCAGTCCTTACAGGTTGTGTGCACCCCTTTTAAAAGGAATAGGTTTTAAAATTATGGCAAAATGTTCCTCAGAACTGACTTGGATCCAGCAACACAGTTGTATGCATATTCAACTTCAAAATTGCACGCTGTAGTACAGCTACTTAACAGCTGTACCTCTGCAGAGCTACCAGCAAGCCACCAATGTATTTCTCTCTGGGTAATTTAGCTATGTAAGACACATCCATACTCTATTAAAGAAATGAAGAAAGTATATTGAGAAATCTCATATGGATAAACAGATGCCAGAGCCTGAACTGCAGCAACTTTACTGCAGAACAACTCGGAGGCTGCTCTGTTAGGCAGTCACTTATATCTCCCGAGCATGTTGGAAATATAAAACAAAATGAACTAATTTATTTCAGGGAAGTAAAGTAACTCTGTTTCTCAGCAGTAAGCTACGGAGCCACACTTACTCATTTTCTTGCAGACATATGTACATGCCATTAAACTGCAAATCTTTGAGAGTTGGAAGAATATAAAACTATCTCCATGAAATAAAAGCAGTAAAATATAGGTTGAAAAAGAAGTCTCCAAGATGTGCTGTCAATAATACATAACAAATAAAGCAGCATTTTGAAATGAACAGGAATTATTATTATTATTATTGTTATTATTATTAATAATAATTAAAAACTCGAACAAAATCACTATAAATAAAACAAAGGAAAAATTTTGACCAAGAAAATAATCACCAGGTAAGAAGGAAATTACTGTGTTCCTGTAGAAATTATTGCTGTAGATGGAAATTCTTCGTATTACTGAAGACCTGGCTTTAGAAGAAAAAAGTGTTGTCTGGCTTTTCTCATTCCAAGACTGACATTCCCGTGGCAAACACTCTGATGAGATTTCCTGAGGAGGTGGGTGGAGAGGGAGTAAGGTAAACAATCAAAGGATGAAGTGTTATCCCACAGCACACAGCTGGACATCGCGAGCTAAGGAAAGCTGACAAGCATTGGATCATATAAATCATATCCCAGAGATCTGCAGGAAGCCACAAGGGACAACAGAAAGCCTTAGAAGGAGCCTTTTTTACATAATGCCTTGCATGGAGGAGGAAGAATTAAGTAATGGAGCCAAGTATAATTAATTGGGATCATGGTAAAAGTTCTAGTAGAAGGTTGAAAAAGCAGTTACACATGGAGAGGGAGGAACAAGTGCTGCAGTAAAGAGGTTACCTCAAACTTACTTGTGATTCTTAGCCCTTAAGCTGAGTGAGGCATCCATGCCTTGAGCTTCTTGAGCAGCAATGGCCTGAAGTCGAGACTGATAGCTATGAATAAAAAGCTGCCATTACCCAGCTGACTGTCCCTGCTGAAGTTGTGCATGTCAGTGCTCTGGTCAGCAGCACACAGATGGGCACTGAGCAGGCAGGGGCACAGAAGCAACACATCCGTGACAGTGACAGTGACAAGCAGCTGCAACACCAAACTTCAGATGCTGCTCTGTCTGGAAAGTTCATAATCTAGAACGGGGTGTGTAGGAGATCCTGAGGTAGAGCACCATGGTGTGGTGGAGTAGGCTGGAGGAAGAGACAGATTCCCCTCTTTTGGCAAGCTCTTGCATCATATCAAGATGTCAGATATCAGCTTGGAGAAGAGAAGGCTCCAGGAAGACCCTCTAGCAGCCTTCCAGAACCTAAAGAGGTCTACAAATAAGTTAGAGATGCACATTTGCAAGGACATGAAATGATAGGACAAGGGATAATGGTTTCACACAGAAAGAGGGTAGCTTTATATCAGGCTAGGAATAAATTCTTAACTGTGAAGATGCTAAGACACTGGAACAGCTTGCCTAGAGCAGTTGTGGATGCCCTGTTTTTAGAAGTGCTCAAGGCCAGCCTGGATGGTCCTTGGAGCAACATGGTCTAGTGGAAGGTGTCCCTGCCCAAGGGAGGGGGGTGGAACTAAATGATCTATAAGGTCCCTTCCAAAACAAGCCATTCTATGATTCTCTATTTTGGGTTCTAAGACACATGGGGTGAAGAACAGCGCTTTGACAGAAGAGGACAGTTTTTGGCAAGCTGTAAAAGAGGACAGAATTAAGAATGCCCTTAAGGACACCACCAGGTCTGCAATGATGCTGAGAGGCAGCCAAAGCCAAGCCCTCCCTGAGATGACACACAGGTGCCTGGGGAATAATGCACTGTTGATAACACCAATGTTCCTAGAGTCCAACACAGGAACTGTCTTTGCGATTTACATGGGAAAAGCGTGCTCAACATTTGGCATCAATTGAGCCCTCAAGGAATTATTGCTCTGCTCTCCACATGTCCTCTGGCTGCCCCCAGCACGACACACAGCAAATCTGACAGAGCAACGGAGACAAATGGTGATGACTGTGAGGATAAATACCCTATGCCACGTGTGGACACTCCAAGATTTCCCAGACAACGCAACCCAGCCCAGACCCAGCTAATTTAAGAATTTATTCATCATTCTTTGCTCTGCCTGAAATAATTTTGTGAGCTAAAAATGGGCATCATTTTAAAACATGGCAATTACATTTGTTTGGGAGAGGTTTTTTACTTTTCCATTTCTTCCTTATTTTTAGCTAAATGTGCATCTAGTTTTGTCTGAGCATTGTCCAAATCTCTTCTAATGAAACTTGCTTAGTGCAGGTCACAAACCAGATTTCAGCAATGTCTGTAATCAAAATTCAAGCTAAGTGCATGCTGAAGGGCAGCCAGTATAGAAATGGTCTTAATATTTTCATTTTAAATTGAATTAAGAGTGCATAGACCTTGCTGTATCAGAACAGCTACTATTTCCTCCTGAGAAAATCTATATACATTATTTTTGTAAGGTTAGAGATCTTTTTTGCTCAGCTCTAGGAAGGTAAGTGAAAACAGTTGGACTGAAACAAAAGAAAACATCTACAGGATCTTGGAAAATTGTGATGTTTATGCCTCTGGGCTCCCATGTTCTAACACATACATGTGCCTTGTCAATCATAGTGGATTGGATGCCAAATTTTACAGGGCAAGGCCAGTTTTGTACAAGAAAATTTTAGTTTAAATATCTATAATCTTCACAAAGGGCAGAACAAGCAATAAGCATTCCTAAATGATCTGCTTAACTGATACTCTGCCTGCTGCTCTTAAAATCCAACTGGTTTATTCTAATTGTCCTCAGCATACCAAAAAACACTCAGCAGCCATCTATTCTGCTCAGGCCAGCAGCAGTGAAATCCCAGCTCCCTTCAAATATCATTTTTCATCCTGTTTATAAAGTCTGCCAAATTCCCAAAGAATTAAGGTCTTGTTTACCTTTGCCCTGATTGTAAACAGATAGGGAAGAACATGGGCAGAAGGAGTCCATATCTGTTTGCATCAAAAGTTTTGTGAGGGCACAGAATATCAGGAGGCTCCTTCACCCATCCATCCAATCACTTGGGTCTGAAAGATGAACTTTGTCCATGCTGCAAAGGCACAGAAGGAGAATTTTTTAGCAGCGACCATCTCTGCTGACTTGCTTCCACTAGTGTGACACTGGGATAAATTTCTTTGGTGAGTGAATCCAGTGAATCTAAGTAACTAGCAAGGATGCTAAAAATACTTTGGGATATATATTTCATACACACTCACACACATATATATACACATATATAGATATATGTAAATGTATATGTATATATGTCTAAAAATGTGTGTATATATATATATATATGTGTATGTGTGTGTGTGTGTGTGTGTATGTACATATAAAAATCAGATTGTCATTTGGATTTTGAATTTTTGAGGAAAAATTGTTAAGCAAGCATCAGCTGCCTGGAGCCACAGAAGAGTGAGTTACAGTAATAATAGATTGTTCTCCATTATGTTAAAACTCCTCTTAAACTGTATCTTACCAGACACCACAGCAGATCATTAGGGGACTTCTTATCTGTGAAATCTCCCTTCACACACAGCAGCCTGACAGAAACAGAATGATAATTGTGTTGGTTCTTCCAACTCCTTCTGTCACTTTAGACTGTATTTATCAAAAGGGAACAGTGCTTCTGCCAAAGGTAATATTAACGTAAGTTAGTATGAATTCCTGCAATTAAATCTCCCTGAGAAACAGGGTTTCCTTCAGTGGTTTAAATCCAAAACATAGACATCTGAAAGCAAATCTGACTGCAAAGAAAAATGACAAACCACTTGGTTTCCATTCTCTGAAGAGGGAAAACAGCATTAAATAATTATGAAATCAGTCCAGACCAAGAGAATGGAAAAAGAAAAAAACTGAAATATTTACTCATTGATGATACACTGAAGGCAGAGAGGAGTTTCTATCTGGTGAGGGCAAGGGCAGGGTGCTCATGGATCTGCAGGTGAGGCTAAGGCTCACCAACAGAGGGCCAACCTACACCAGCTTCCCAGAACACATTTTTAATTTGGGAAAAAGGAAATTGAGATCCCATCTCCCAGCCAAGACAGTTGTTTTCATTTGTAGTAAAATCAAATTATAAAATAAAGCCCTATCCAAAACCACAAAACCCTCCTGGTTTTGTGTTACAACTGGATGAAGCCTCCACTCAGCTTTATGTGGTTTCCACACAAAAATATAAATTATACACAGGTTTGGCAATAGGAAGAACATATTGCCCATTCAGGGTTAAAAGTGAATGAGAGCTGCATGTTTATGGGCTTCTTCATAGAGCTTTTCCACAGCTGTATCTGTTTTAGAAATAGAACCAGTCAAATTAGTTGTACAGTAATATCCATTACAAAAGTGGTTCTTCTGTATTTTTTCACCAATTCATCTTATTCATCTTTTTTTTTTTTTTTTTTTTAAATAAGAATTGACTCTTTGTTTGGAAGGTTTTTGTCAATATCTTGTTTGAGCACTTGTACAGTAAAATCCTGGACTCTTTCAAAATTACCAATGTGATTATTCATTGTTTTTTGCATGTCAGTAACTACTAAATCATAGAGTATTGCCTCCACTCCGTGAGTAGCAAAGGAAGTACCAGAAACTAAAGGACACCAGGCTATGAACACTTTTCTGGAGTTACTTTCTGGATTAATTATTCATGCAAAAATCCACAAAACTTTCAGGACTTTTAAATCTTTTCAGCTACACAAAGCAGTTTTCCCAATATTCACAAATACAAATGATTTTTTTAAAGCCAATGTTGGTATCATTATTTGGAAGATACTAAGCTATTTTTTCTACTATCAACCCTACACACAATTGTGTTTATTCCTTAAGCCTCAAAAAATATTGCATAGTATCCTCAGTTACAGTATTAAAAAAGTTCTTTTAAAGTTTCTATTATACTCCTCCAAACTGTAATTGTAAATAGATGAAATGAGGGAATGGGGAGATAGCTAGATAGGAGATAACCCAGCCCTACAGCTGGCATTGTTCTTTCTTTACAAGGAATAGGTGTAAGTTGGTCTCCAGGTGCAAAGATCAAAGGAGTTGCCCAAAAGAAGCCATAGAGGAAGGACATTCCAAGTGACCCAAAATGCCTTGCTCACTCACAAGCAATAAGACAAGGGAGGGATGAAACCAAAAAAAAATTTAAAAAAAAAAAAAAGAAAAAAAGAAAAAGGGCAGAAGAAATAGGTCCCTTAGAGGTCCTTTCTATCTAATGTATTAACAATGCTTGCTGAGCCTGATTTGATTTGCTCTCCATATAGCCACAGCTATTTAACAGCCCAGGTTGTTGCACTGCAAATTCAACAGATGCAGAGTAGTGGAGTGCTCACAGGCCTCTGTGCACAGGGTTGATTAAATGCTCAAGAAATTAATAATGACTGAGAGAACTACCATAATCTTCCAGGACAGCAACAGCTGTGGAAATGAAATTTATGTAACATGCTCCCCACACAACTATTTGATGGGAAAGTTAAAACATTCCCATACGTATTTTTTTCCCAAAAAAATCTTCTCCAAGGTTTAAGGTCCTACACAAGAATTTGATAACCTCAAAGGTCAGCACAACAGATCTTGAAATAAACTGAGAGAGGAATTTCTATCTGAGTAGAAGATATTCTACCCAGAAGATAACATGGATATTCTATCCATAGGGTTGTCTCTGGAGTGTGCTACAAGAGAAAAACTCCTCCAGGTGATCAGGAACACCAAGGAAAGGTGGCTCCTAGCAGGAACAGCTCCCATCAGTACATCAGGAACATCAGTAAAGCATTGTGAATGCCCCCATGGTGAGATGAAGGATCACCAAGCCAGCTGAGCAGCAATGGCCATAAATGAGGCAAGAACCAAATCAGAGAAAAGGGTTTGGTGAGAGACCACCAGCTCAAGCCAGAGGTGGTGTAAAAGGACACCCACCAGTGGGTAGTACTCACACAGGTGTTGTGGAGTGCAAAGCAGTTGTTCACAGTGGGCTATGACTAGTTATTTTCATTCACCAGCACATTTGGAATCATTTCTCAAACAGTAACTTTGTGAATGGTAATGAGACCCCAGGGTATTTACCACACCACTTATCTGTTATTAGAGCACGCTACTAATGTGTCTGTGGGAAGCTGAATATTAGCTGGAATAAAAGGGCGTTCAAATACCAAGAAAAATTAATTCTATAAAAGCACAAAATGGTACTGAATCAATCAAACACCAGCTCACTAACAGAGACAAGATGGGCAGGTCAGCTGCAGCAGGCACCCACCCTTCAAACATTGTCTGGATCTAGGGATCAGAATTAACTCCTGCTCCCTGGGGTCCTCTCTGTCTGAGCCCTCCCACTCACAGGATGCCATGGCATGGCCAGACACGCTGTGCTGCCATGGTTTAAGAGATTACAGTCCCAGCATGTCCCTGACCTCTTGCCCCCACCTTTCCCTCCCACTACATTTGATGCCAGTCACTATCCTTCTACAACCCCTAGCAAAAACTGTGCTCGTATCCAGGTTTGTATCTGAGGCATTTCTGTGCATTTTCCTTGTTCAGATCTTTCAAGAAGACATTTTGGCAGCCTGAATCTTGGAAAAATTTCATCAGCAGAACTTAGGAGGATGTGAGGAGGACTGGCCACCAGGGTGGTGTGTTAAACACTTCTACACCAGCTGAGCCAATCAGCCAAATCAGCCTGATGGATTGCACATAAAAACAGGGAAACTACTTATAGCATCAGCCAAAGGGAGGTGACATTGCCCTTTTTTTCAAGATTTAGGCCGAATTCTGCCCAACCAGGGACACAGACCATTTCTCTGTTACTGTATTGGACAACCCAGAATGTCAACACTCTTCTTCTTCCATTCCTCCCAACAAAAGGAAGGCATGGAATTTGGGGGGTTTTGAGTGGAGCTACAAGCAGTGAGATATCTTGCACAGAAATCCAGGAGAAGAGGCAGTTTTAAGATGTGTTATACACAGGTGGCACTTGTGATATGGAGACCCTGCAGTACAGAAGAGGATCTCCTCTAGCCACAGATGTCCTTCACTGATCAAATCACCCATACAAGATCCCACACAGGAAGCACATGTCAAAGTCAGGACAGTGTGACAGTGCTGTCACAGCTGCTCCTACACAAGGCTTGGTAGCCCTTGAGCTACAGCTGAATGCTTTGAGACACTCTCCTGCATTTCACTCCACTCCAGCACTTGAAAAATAAATCCAGAAGCAGAACTAGCCATGAGCAGAGGGCACACAACATCAGAAATTATATTTTGGGTTCTACCATGCTGATCCTGGGGGAGAGGAAACTGTGTCTGTGCCAGCCTGCTGGGAGGATTAATATCACCCAGAAATCAGGACAAATGTGCTGGCAGAACCCAAGCAGAACGTGAGCCTGCTGCAATGCACCACATGGCCAGGACTGCTGCAGGGAGCTCAGCAGTACAGAGATTTCTGTGGGCACTTGCATATCACACAACCCACAGAGGATCCTGAGAAGGCTCTATTTTGCATGGTAAAAGTACAAGCATGTTTTCACTGCATGATAAAGAGGACTTCATGTTTGATTTGAAGAATGGTACCTCCAGTGACTAAAATGTTACTGTTCTTTATCCAGTCACACACATACTCACAAATGCTGGCTCTACTGACAATTGGTGATTTGATTCAAAACTCAAAATGACAATATCCCCCAGATCATCAGCAACTTTGGTTTTATCTGATGAACTTCATGGGAAGTATCTTTTCTTGCATGTTAAAGCTAGGAGGAAACATGACACTGAGAGATCTGGGACCATGAGGACTACTCAACAGGCCCAGATCCCCTCTTTAGAAATTATGTGGAAAATTCCATCATCAATCCTGAAAATAAGGCTGGTAAATTTGTTTTCTCTTTGCCAAAGGAAATTAATTTCAACTGAACAGCTTAAAAATGTAGTTGAGTACTCTCACTTTCCTTGCCAGAATTTCTACCCCTTGCAGCAGTTACAGTTTCAGTATTTGACTCAGCTCAGGAAGTAAAATATTTCCTGGGAGCAGAGATAGACTAAAAGACTAATGCTAGGAAGAAGGGGGAAAAAGTTGGTGGGTCTACAGGTTCATGCAAGAGCCCTGTTCCTCAAGTCCCAACTGTGATTTGGGAGGTTTTTGTCTTTCACCTTTCCTTCTCTGCTCTTCACTCATACCAAGGGCCAGAAAAGCTGTTTCTGTACCCTTGAAGCAATGTAACAATTGCAAGAGAAAAAGCAACCTCTTAGAGCATTACTGACAAGCTATTTCAGCTATTAATTCTGATTTTTTTTTAAGGTACTAAGCTGGTTACCATGTCACATCCCTGGTTCAAAGTAAACCAAGGAAAGGGAAAATACATCTATGAACATCCATGAATTTTCTTTCGCTTGATGAGCAGGCAATATGTACATGTTGGCTCAAAACAGCCCCAGGATGTTCTGTATCCTTTTCTAAGAAAGGAATCAGTTATTGCAGTTAAAGAGAACAGCTTAAGACCCTCAAAAAAGACAGAGAGTATATCCCACAGGCAGAAAGGAATCCAAATTTGCCATATAAATGATTTATTGTGAGTTTTTGGCTCGGCTCTGCAGCACAGATTAGCATTCAACCTTCCATGTGTCTGAAATGGTGTGATGTTGGTCCTTGTCAGCACAATGCAGTAACCACTGACTCACAGGTTGGACAAATGCTGACTTGCAGGTTGGACAAATACTTTCCACAGTTGCAAAGAACAGATGTAGCACCATTCACTCTGGCTACGAAAGATAGAAATAATTGGTCTTTGTGCTAAGATACTTCTATGACTTCTACTGCCCCACGATCTCAACACTCTCTCATATCCCTGCTGCCTCCTATGAAACAGGAACAGTAACCCATTAACAGAGCAAAACAGGCTCTATTGGTCAAAAGTGCATTAGGAGAGGACAGGCAAACACAGGAAACTTTTCCTGGGCCAGTTCAATTGCTAATGTCTCTAATTGTTAGTCCTTGCAGCATTCAATTTTCCTCCAGAGAGCATGGCTGAATTAGGCTTTTAAAGTAAAACAATAAAAAGTAATTAGACTGTTCTACAGGGTTCAGCTTAACTAGATTTTTTTATATGTTTTGGTTTCTTTATTTTCATCTTGTGAAAAATATCCTGTAAATCACCACCTATCGGAGCCACTTTTCTAAAACCATTGAATTGCTTTAAAGAATTTGCTTTGTTTAAAACTTAACTAAAATAAACCATCTCACACAACTGTGAGTCACAAGACTGATACAGACCACAATTTCTTCTTTTGATTTTTTTTTTGGAACATTTATTTCAAAGATAACAAAATTGACCATGAGAAAAATAACCCTTATTTTAAAAGAAATAACTTCAACCAGTTCTATTCCCTAAAAATTTCTACAAGATCCTCTTTGGCTTTGCATGCCCATGTAAACCTCTTCCCATGTGAGTAGGACCATCAAGATAGCTTGGTCTGCTTCTTCATGTCCCTCAGAGTAAGCAAGGATGGTTTTCTTCTAACACATTGCAGATTTCCAGCTGCAATGCCCATGCCTGTTTGTCTACGTTGCATGGATCTGCAGTGGGGTGAGTCCCAGGAGAACTGCTGCTTTAAGTGTGTAAAGACAAATAAATTCCCCATGTTTAGCAGCAGTACTACTAACATGGCACTTCAGTTATCAGTCATATCATTGTGTCAGCCACAAAACCTTAAAGTATTTCTGGTGTGAAATCACCTCAGTGTAAGAAATCTCAGCCTAAGTATCAGAAGTGTATTAAATGCCTAAAGCCATTTTCTGACTTTCACACACTCCAGCATTACCCAGTATTTATATGCCAGCCTGTAGCTATAAACACAGCTCTGACCATACCCAAAATGAGACTTCTCCTCCTTCTCCTTTTCCCCACATCTGCCACTTGTCTCCCTGAGTAACAGGACAACAGTTTGGAGGCAGTCCTGCCTCCAAATCACTCTGTCCTCTCCAAAATCTTTACAGATGTTTATGAAATTGGAGGCTTGAGCTACAGGCTCAACCCTAAGTGAGGCCAGCAGAAAATCACAGAGTATTTGAGATAGGAAGGGATGTCTTGCAGATTGTTCAGTCCAAGCCACTCCACAAAGTAAGGGTCATCAGGGGCAGGTTGCTAGGGGCCAAGTACAGCTGGATTTTTAATATTTCCATGGTTCTTCCTGCTGGTGCTCACAATGCTTTTACCCCCACAGTTCAGTCAGTTTTTGGTCCACCTCCCTGTCTATTTATCTGCCCTGTATTTCATCAGTTTGCCTATGAGGATGCTACAGAACAGTGTCAAAAGCCATATGGTCTCTCCTCATCCACTGAACTCACCATTTCTTTCTAGAAAGCTCTTGGTTTGGTCTGGCAAGACTCCCCTTTCTTTAACCTATGCTGACTGCTCCCAATCACCTTCTTGAATTTAATGTGTTTGGCAATGGTTTTCAGGAGTATTGCCTTCTCAAGGTGAGGCTGAGCAGCCTGCAGTTCTCAAATCCAACTCCTTGCTCATCTGAAGTGGCACTGGGTGACAGGACTGACACTGGGTGAAAGAAATACAAAAACTTAACTGAGAGAGCATGACCACCCAAGGCAACCATCCACTTTTGCTCATCATCAAGGTTTGCTGCTGACCTTTCTCATTACTGTAAACATAAGAATTGTGCCATATAAGCAAGGTAACATATATTTCTGATTTTTTTTTTTTCTGCCCTGCCCTGGACACTTTTGGGCACTGATGTCTGCTTAGGACACCTACAACTCATTTGGCTGCTGATTATCCCTCCAGGAACATCAAGTTCGTGATGAAGGACATGTGAATGTGAGACTTCCTCCAGCTGTCTGAGGAGATCTCAACTAGTTTTACCTCATCAGGTGGTCTATAGCAGAAATATGCAACAATAATAACACCAGCTTCTAATCCTGACCCACAAGGTCTCAGTTTATGGCTTATCACTCATGCCAAGGCAGAGCTTGACGTGTTCCCAATGCTCTCTCTCATTTAGGGCAGCTCCCTCTCCTTACCTCCTTCCTATGGAGCCTGTAGCCAACTTTTAGAGCACTCCAGTCGTGTGAAATATCTCGTCCAGTTGTGGGAAATGATGCTAAAGAGGTTGTGGCCCTGCTATTGCACAGAGACCACTAATTCCTTCTGTTTGCTGTGCTGCACTGTTGGAATGCCAGCACTTCAGGAGTGTGTCCAGTCATACTGATTTCCCAGAAAAGGCATGAGAATTTCCTGGTTTTTGACCAGGTTGTTGAAGACTCCAGTGTGCTGACTCCAGTCAGTTTTGCATGGGCTCATCAGAGCAGTCAAGCTGATGAAGCTCCCCAAGTCCCAGATCTGCCCAGAAGGGCTGATAAATGAAGAGGATTTGTTTTCCTGCCCTGTACCCTTTATTAAGCACTAGTCCAAGTTCAGAACAGACGTGAAATTTTGCCACTTCCAAGAAAGTTTCACCTGATGCCTTTAAAGAATTGCATCTTTCTGCATATTCTAGTTTTACCAAGGTGGACATGATCCTGAGTAACTTCACACTTCAGACACCCAAAAATCTCCTAACATTTACAAAGCAGGTTCATTTCCCTCTGTTACTTGTGTAACCTATCAACATCCTCATTTGGTATTATCAGTATTTCAATCCCATTTACACAAAGGACTTGTTCACACAGTCCTGATGTGATCCTTCAGAGGGACAACCCACCTCACAAGTGCTCATAAAAACAAGGAGGCAAAATGTATTTCAGAAGAGGAATGCTGAGTGGAGAAACTCATTGGCCACTTTGGGACTAAACCAAAGTGTCATTAGTCATAATGATTAGTCATATTCTAATCTGCTCACAAAAGATAAGTAGCCACAAGGCTTGAATTTATTCTTGTTTATATTCTAGAAGACACTGTTGCTCAGGAATAAATATCATATGTAGATAAAACACAGTTTGTGAGCTGTAGATTTTCAGTAGCAGATAAAACCATTAAACTTAGCTTATCACTAGAGTCCATACATTCCAGTAATGCTAAATATCAGACTACAATAGCCAGAAAACAAAAATTAGTGAACAAATCTCACATATTTCAACGAGATTTTCATACCTTATACCTCCTTTGAAACTGAAAAAGCACAAGACTTTATATGTATTTATACAATGCCACCTAGTGTCATATTCACCAACACTTTTTAATGCAGAGATCACCCAGTATTTTTTAAAAATCAGTGTTTGCTGGCACATTGTCACCAAAATGCTTTTCAAATACTGAAAACCAGCAGCCAGATTACATGGCCAGAGTTCATTCTTTAACTCCATTTTTTCCTGTGTTATTCTTTACAGTACATGCAGGAACATGACTTAATTCTTACCATTCCTAGCTTGCAGCTACTTTATAAGCCCTGATGTCACAAAACAACCCAAAAAAAAAAAAACAACAACAACACAACAACAAAAATTTGTATAACACTTCTATATCTAGACCAGCTTTGTAGCCACTGGAGAATATAAGATAGAGCAGATGAATTACAGCCCCAAAGTTTGTCTTTCTCTCTGTTCCCTGTGTGCTGGTGTGAGTGACAGGGGTTTGGGTTCTATGGCCATGGGCCACTGTCTGCAGAGTGTTGGACTGTTGCATCTGCTTGGAAGATGCTTGCTAAGCAGAGAGAAGTCATTTTCATCATGACAGTTTAGAGCCCTCATAAGGAGGACTCTAAATTCAGGAAAATTAAGGGAAGAGTAATCAGTAGTCTTGTGAAGGAGAGACGGACAGAATCTCTTAGCAAAGGGCATGAGGAGTGATGTCATGGAAGGGACCACAAAGTCAGCAAAATGAGGCTTAAGTGGGATCTCCAGCATGTGAGCAAGGAAGTGCCTGTGAGGCACCATTATGGAGAAATCTTCCAAACCATCTCCAGAAACTCAGGGTTCTGGGGAAGCTCTCTGAAGTGCCTGTACAGTTGTGCTGTTGTATGGGGCACGCACAAAACCCCAAGAAATACTGCCTGAACATCAGGAGACACTTTGTTCCTGTGAGGGAGCACCAGCACAGGTTGCCTAGAGAGCCTGTGGTCTCCATCCTCTGAGACATTCCAAAGCCATCTGGACATGGACCTGGACAACAGGCTCAAGGCAGCCCTGTGTGAGTAGGGGGGCTGGATGAAAGAACCTCCAGACATCCCTTCCAACCCTAACCGTTCTGTGATTCTCTAAAGAGAGACAGAGTTCCTTGATCAGATTTCCACACTGCACAATTCCAAGGTTCTGTATAGGCAAGAAGAATATTGACCCCAAAATCATTATACATTGAAAGAGGGGATAAAAGATCTTGCTGCCAACCAGCTCACTGTTGTTTAGGCCTATGTACTCAATATTTTGGAACAGACTTGGAAGGAAAGGATAATTAAAGTCAAGAGCTAAAACTGTGTCTTGTCTGAGGTATATAGCACTCAGGGAATTGGACTTCTCTCAGGAGATAATGGACTTCTTCCATAAGTATAATGCAGAGTATCTATGCTGTCTCTTTACAAACAAATACTGGATATAGTGCTTCATGTCCTAAAACAGGGTCTCCTGAAAGAGGAATCACCAGGCCAACAAAAGGTTGTGAGTGCTGTTTCTCAATATTCAACAGGGGCACCAAGCCAGTTTAGTGCTTTTATTTCACTGTTGCCCTGTATCCCATTAAATTCAGGATTGCCATTACTGTAAAAGACCACAGGCTTCATTCTTTCTCTGCAAGGCCTCGGGACTTGCCAGGCTTTGTTCAAACGCGTCTTGGCTTGCCTGAAGTTTTGCTTTAGCTTGCTCAGCTCTAACAGCAGTTTTTCTAGAGACCACGGCCATTATTGCCTCGTTTGTTTTCTTTGTTATAATAATGTGGTAAAGCCGTATTTTTTTATGTAGACAATACTTATTCTGCACCAAATGAAACATTTATGACCCTGGGATAATGATACATTGTATGGGGGAAGCAAGGCTGATAGGATAGCAGAGGCCTTGAGAATGGGACAGGGGATGCAGGGGAAGCAGGCAGGGGGTGACAGAGACTCATGAGCACTGGAGACTCCCCCAGGGCTATGAGCAACCCACCAAATGTGCTCTCAGAGAAGTGCACACCTGTAGCTGAGCAAAACAGCTCCAGGGGCAGCAAGAAGACCAAAGAGGTTGTCTTTGCTGGAGTCTCGTTGATAGCTGGAATTCTCACCAGCTGTCCTGGGCATTGATCTAGCAAAGCTGTTAAGCCTATGCTTAACTTGAAAGAGCACTAATGGAGCTCAAAGCTTGGAGCAGACAGGACTCAGGCTGAAGTTAAAGTAGCTGTCTGGACTGAATGGGTTGTTTGTACCAAAGTATTACAGCTCTGTGAAGCTGAGCAAAGTTTTCCAGTTTCCTCATGACGAAGTAATATTACAAATATAAGAATTACATTCTCAAAATGTATGTATATTCGTGAGCACAAATTTATAAGTACTTCCTTATTTACTCAGAGAATGATCTGTCTTCAGTGTTACACTGTTTGCTATATACCTACTCAAAATTTTATGGTCTTAGTCTAAATGTTTATGATTTTAAAATCACATGCTTAAAACATTAGTGACAAGAGCAAGCTGGTATCTTAGAGAAACTCAGTCTCAAACCAGCTTTTTTTTTTTTCCTGAGGATTTATTGATTTCTGTACTTTGGGGTTTTCTTTTTTGGAAAATGTGCTGTTCTCTCCCCCACCCTTATCAGTACAGCTGTGTAACTTCACTAATCTGAATCATGCTCTTGCACCAGGCACTGGCCCACTGAAATGCTGCTAAAGTCAGTGTTTATGGGTGTGAATTGCATAGAAATGAGGTGAGAATCTGACAGATTTCAATAGCTCTGATCTACTGAATTTTCTAATCCTTCATGTCAAGATAACCAGCATCAAGTTGTCTCCTGTGTTCAGAGAGTATTCAAGTCAAAAATTCCCAATTTTTACCTGCTGAGAATTGGGTCCAGAAGCACTAATGTCCTGTGACGACAGAAGAGACCACAGATTCATTAGACTGATTCATTGTTGGTTGTCTTAGCTGTAAATTTATAGAATCATAGTTTGGATGAGAAGGGACCTTTTAAAGGTTACCTAGTCCAGTTCTCTCTGCTGTGAGCAGGCACATCTTCAAAAAGACCGGTTGCTCAAAACTCAATCCAACCTGACCTTGAACACTTGCAGGGAGGGGGTGTGCACAACTTCTCTGGTCAACATGTTCCAGTGTTTCATCACTCTCATTGTAAAAAAAATTAGTTCTTGTAAGTATTCTAAATCATCTCTCCTTCAGTTTAAAGCCATTACCCTTTCTCCTACCACAACAGGCCCTGCTAAAAAGTTAGTCCCCATCTTTCTTATAGGTTCTCTTCAAGCACTGAAAGTCCACAAATTCAGCTCTTATAGGATTGGGATGATGGTGGGTGGGGAGAGAATTGGGCAGTATGACAGCCTTTGGGGCTTTTTCCCATGTGGGAGTTAATTATGCAGTACTTACCTCTGAGCTCTTTCTGGTGATCCTCTACCAACAGGAGAAGACATCTTGCTCTTCTGCCATTCTGGATGATGAAATTTCAGTGCCCCAATCAGCACTGGGCTGGCAATGATCAGAAAACTGGAGAACTCATCTCTCACAGACCAAGGAAGAATTCTGTACAGCTGACCAAGCAGAGAAAAGTAGATTAATTCTGTCTAGGCCATATCAAAAAGAGGTCAACCCTCATTAACTATGCTTGACTTTGACCACACTGATACTTGCACTACTATTCTTCTCCCAATCTCAAAAATATCTATTTCAACCTGCATAAAGGAGACTAGAGCATGGAAAGGCCTAACCAGAAGCAGACCAGAACATGTATTGCCACTGGCAAAATCTCGTGGTCATCCAATGACTGGATCTTGGCAGAGAGCCAGGCAACCTCCTGCAGTCCCTTCAGAAGTACATCACTCTGTGTTGCCCTGACAGCAGAACCTTCTTCTGTTGTAAAACTGCAGATTAACAGATCATCTTGATCCAAAATCCACGTTTACAGTTAAAATGTTCCTTTTTTCCATTCAAAACGGTCCCAGACAGGACGTGATGGACACTGAGTGGAAGAGGAAACAACAGAAAGACATTGAACAGCTTTGCCCAATGTCATAGAATGGACTGGAAGCAGGAATGGAAATAAAACACGGTGTTCAAGCCCGGATCAAGAAGGAAATGGGAGTTTTGAATCACTAAATCAAGGAAAATTGAGGAACATGACTGCTGAGGAAGAAAGGCTTCCAGAAATAGCATGCTGCATGCAACCATTATTCCCTAATGCTGCCTTCCAGACATGTGTACAAAATCCCCTCAAAATCCCCATCTCCCCCGAGACAAGGACTGTGCCCTCGTGACTGATGGTGGCTTCAGACCTCAACACCTTGCAGAACTCACAGACAGCCCTGGCTGAGGGGAAAACCCCCCTGACTGCTCACCAGGCCCAAAGGGGAGAGAGAAAGGGGCCCACGTGTTCCTAATTTGGATGAACTTGTCTGCTGTCTGCTTAAGCCAGGCAGGCTGGATTCTAGGACAACATGCACTATGAGTGCTTTGAACCTACTGTGGCAGGCCTGCATTGCTGGCTTCCCACCTCTCCATGGAGAGATGTGAGGGTGTTCCCATGTGAAGATGTTTGGTGTTGCTGCTTGCCCAGGTACCTGTAATAAATGTCATCTAACCTGATTTTTTTTTAAGGTAATTACCCAAAAACTTTTCCATTTCCAAACTTTGCCACTTCTGTGACAAAAAAAGAAAAAAGGTGCAAAATTATGTCTTTTTAAAAAATGTTTTCAGCAAAAATAATGACAGGAGAGCTGGAGCTCCTCCAAAGAAGAAGAGGAGACAAGAACTGCAGGAAGCCTCCCATGATCCTGTGACTCAGAGGACTGCTGTCCCTGTGATCTGAGGATGTTCTCCTCAGCTGTCATCCATGACCCTCTCACCTGCTACAGTGCAAGAACACTTATTCCATAAACCTTTACAGAGAGAAATGTGTCAAACACTTCAAAACAAAACCGATGCATCAAAGAGTAACGCCCATGAAGGAAAACACGGCCACATTAGCTCTGTGAGTGGAAGGTGTTCTGCGTTCTGACAGAGCACAGCATTTAGCAGATGCTGCAGGGTGTAGCTTGGGTTTCTCCTGGTTCACCCATATCCTAAGGAGGAGAGCAGGGATGCCTGGAACAGGCTAAAATAGACAAGTCAGCTCAGCTGCTCTTCCAGCCCACATGCTCCCAGCCTGGGCTGCTGTAACCTGGCACTCAGGGTCTTCTCAGAATAGATGCTAATGACACCAACTGGCACAGAGTTTCCCAGCTCACATTCCTATGGGAACCAAGAAACAATATCTTTCCAATTCTTTCCAGGCTGTATTGACTTCTTATTCAGTGATTTAAAAAAATGTTGCTCTGCAGGGTTTGGTTTGTCACAGTGTTAGAGCTGCTGAACATCTCTCTCTCCCCTCTCTGTCAGCAACAGGCTTGTTCACATCTGGCCTGTCTGGTCTTGCTCTCCAAAGACAGAGAGAAAAGAAGTGCTCTATTTCTATTTAATTTCTGCCAGTTACTTCTTTCTTTTTTATCTTCCTCCTTTACTACAGTCAGATGAACCTGATCCAGTGTGTGCCCAGGTAGCCAAGAAGGCCAAAGGCATCCTGGCCTGGATCAGCAATGGTGTGGCCAGCAGGAGCAGGGCAGGGATTGTCCCCTGTGCTCAGCACTGGTGAGGCCACACCTCAAATCCTGTGTTCAGTTCTGGGCCCCTCACTGCAAGAAAGACATTGAGGGGCTGGAGCGTGTTCAGAGAAGGGAAATGGAGCTGGGAAAGGGTCTGGAGCACAGATCTGATGAAAGAGTGAGAGTATTTATCCTGGAGAAAAGGAGGCTCAGGAGACCTTCTCACTTTCTTCAACTACCTGAAAAGATGACGAAGCCAGGCAGGGTTGGTTTCTTCTCCCAAGTGACAAATGATAGGACAAGAAGAAAAGGCCTCAAGGTGTGTAAGGGGAGGTTTAGATTGGATATTAGGAAAAATAAGTCCCCTGAAAGTGTGGTTATACATTGTAACAGGCTGACCAGAAAAGTGGTTGAGTTACCATCCCTGGAAATGTTCAAAATCACAAAGATATGGTACTTGTGTATATGGTTTGGTGGTGAACTTGGTGGGGTTGGATTGATGGTTGGATTTGATGATCTTACAAGTCTTTTCAAACCTAAACAAGTCAATGATTCAGTGATGTCATAAAGAATCTTATAAACATTTCCAGCTCTGCATAATGGTTCATAGTATTTCATTGATTGGTTCTTGACTTGAGATCTTCTTGGGCAGCCTGATCTTTATGCTGGAAGGAATCAGCACTGGTTGCTCCATCAGTGTGATAAAAGGTCACCCTTGGATTTGTAGGAACCCATAAAGAAACCTTCCAGAGGTTTGGGGTGGGAGGTCTTGTATCTTGCTTGTTGTTTTTTTCCTTTTTTCCTAATGTAAGTTCAGCTCTATGAATACCTTTTGCTCATCAGCTGCCTAATTTTGAAGGCACAAATTGCAAAAGACTCTTTCCATTGACTTCTCCCACCTTTGGATCAGTGCATCCCTGCCATGGGCAACCCAGGGATAAACCCTGCCATTTATCCTCCCAGGTTGTGATGACTCACTTCCATCTGGGGTTTCAGGGAGACAAAATGTGGCACTCACTGCACTGAAAAATGCCCCAACATCAAAGCCACCAGCACCCACCTGCACCCCAGTAACTTCTGGTGGGAAACCATCTGGTGAGAGCCTCTGTCCTGCCCTGACAGCACTCACTGACAAACTGCATCCAGGCAGGTCACCTGAAAATGAGCACAGGCATCAAATGAGATCTCTGTTTTCTGGTGTGTTATCAACAGCTGCAAATTGTGAGTTTTTTACGGTCATCACAGAGTGAGAGTGAAGATTTCTGAAGTGACTTGTGGGCTCCAGGTGCAGCTCATGCACTTGATAGGATCCAGCTTCCACTGGAGTGAAATCTTTTGCAGCTGCATCAGGCAAAGCTGCATCCAGAGCAAACCCTATTTCAGACTTCTTTGTTCATCTAGAGACAACCCAAAAATCAGAAGGTAAAATTTTGGCCCCAGGGAATTCAAATACTTCAATAGGGCAGGACTTCATGCTAAAAATCTGTTTGCAGAGGAGGGACAAGGAACCAACCATGTATTGATGGAAGAAATTAGTTTGACCACCATATATTTGTTACATATCATTTAGTTCAATAGTTTTATTTTCTATGGTTCATTTGTAATAAAAGTACCATTACCAGAAAAAGACTGACATCAATCCTCAGCAACAGAGATTTTATGAAGCATTTATAGGAGAGCAATACATATACTCTTCATCTCTATTAAAATGTTTCCTTGTATTCTCCTTTGATTAAAAAAGAAAATCAAATGTCTATTCTCACTGTAGCATCAAATTAGGCCACATGAAACAAAACTAGGCAAAGTCCCAAACCTTTTGTACCCTGTGCTGTGTTCATCTGCACATGTGTGTGTTCCTGTGGGTGTATTTTTATATCTGCCTAAGTCATCTGATGGCATCAGGGCAATTAGGGATGTGAGGGATTCCTGGGTGCTGAGTTCTGGAAACATGTTTATTGATAGGGAGGTATTTCTCGCCTTGGCATCTGAGCACAGAGAGGACTCCTCGTTTTCCATGGGGGAAGCACAAGCAGGAACCAGGGCTGGATCTGAGCGTTCACAACAGTCACGTAGGCAAGGGCTGTGTGGCTGCAGAGTACAAGCAGCTGTGTCTGTAAAAAGAAACAGTATTTTCTTCAGTGCTTTAAAACCTCTAAAAGGAGATGAGAGCAGAGGACAAACCCCATGGCATAGTGCAGGCATGTTGCAGGTTTGATGGGTGAACTTCTCCCAAAGGCTCTAGATGAGACACAAGGGATTTCCTCTAGAAAGGAGCAATTTCTCAGACACAGGAATGGCAGGAGAGTAGGAACCTGCCTACTGATCTGCTGAGGTCCTCTCCTCTCCTCTCTCCTCTCTCCTCTCCTCTTTTATGGCCTCATGGTTTTGTTGGCACAAAATGTACTGTCTTCCCTGTGGAGTTTGGCACAGACACACATAGCTTTTCAGAAATTTCATGAAGGGCTGCTTTTCCTCACATGGTAGTTAGTTTTTTCCTCCTTCATTTCTTGACTTCAAAGGCAAAAGAAGGTATTTTGTTTAAAGAAGCAGTAAAAGGATGTTGATGAGAGCAGAATGTGTCCTCTCAGCAAAGCTTTCCCCCTGGAACATGAAAATGCTCCTCCTGTGCTGCAGGATGCACCTGTACCCTTAATATCACTTCTAGGGAGGTCTGCTCAAGGCAAGGAGAGAGGATGGAGATGCCCCTCCTGCTCCCAGGCACCCTGGGAGATGCTGGCTGCTCTGCCCTGGAGCCAGGGTGCAGCGGGGACCCCGGACAGCATAAAACACATGTGAGTCTGTGCACTTCCTAGTGAATTCACAGTGATTTCCAGGGAATGGACAAAGCAGGGAGCAAGAGGAAACAGGCACATCCACATTTCCTCTCCTGCTTTGTCCATGCAGTAAATTTTGGAGGTTAAAGTTACAAAATGCATATCACCCTGTCTGACCCCACTCCTTGGCAAAGCAGCGCTGCTCCTTCCCACAATGACTGCCCACAGGAGAAATGTGTTTATGTGCACTCCTGGTTCAGGCAATTAATTGGCAGCCACGATAATGAATCTGAGACCTTTTTGCCTGATTTCTCCCTCGCTGCCAGGCGCTCGCTGTCTGGGCAGAGTCCCTAGTAAGTAATTTCCCTGCATATCTCCCCAGGCCAATAGGAAACTCCATGAGTCACTTTCCTCCCTTTTAACAGCAGTAAGCGACAACTGGGAATCAGAAACTTCCTGTGAAAACAAAGGCACAGAGCCTTGCCTAGACAAATCTAAATTACAACGAAATCTTTGCCAATCCTCCAGCTAAGGCTGCCATGCCTCTCCCACTGCTCTGCTCTGTGCAGCACTGCCCCTCGGCAGTGCTGGAGGTGTGGGAAGCGCTATCCCTCCCCAAAGAATCATGTCATGATTAAGGTTGGAAAAGACTACTAGGATCATCGAGTCCAACAGTTAACCCAGCACTGCCAGGTCCAGCACTAAATCATGTCCCTAAGCAAAACACCAACATGCTTTTTGAACACTTCAAGGGACGGTGATTCATTCCACCACTTTCTTTTGCAGCCTGTTCCAAAGTTTGACCACCCTTTCTGTGAAGAACTTTTCACTAATATCCAATCTAAACCTCCCTTTATACAGCTTAAGACCTTTTCTTCTTGTTCTATTGCTTTTTACTTGTGAGAAGAGACTGACTCTCACCTGGCTACAGCCTCCTTTCAGGCAATTGTGGAATGTGAGAACGTCCCCCTGAGCCTCCTTTACTCCAGGCTAAACACCCCCAGCTCCCTCAGCCACTCCTCATCAGACTTGTGCTCCAGACCCTTCCCCAGCTCCATTTCCCTTCTCTGGACACACTCCAGCAGCTCAGTGTCTTTCTTGCAGTGAGGGGCCCAGAACTGAACACAGGATTTGAGGTGAGGCCTCACCAGTGCTGAGTACAGAGGACAATCCCTGCCCTGCTCCTGCTGGCCACACCATTGCTGATACAAGCCAGGATGTCATTGGCCTTCTTGGCCACCTGGGCACAGGCTGGCTCAGGTTCAGCTGCTGTTGACCAACACCCCCAGGTTCTTTTCCAATGAGCAGCTTTTCAGCCATGCATCAATGCTGCATCCATACCTCTAAACTGAGGGGTGCCAGGGGATGTTGCTGGGACAGAAGAGGTGAGCTCTAACAGCTACTTTGTTTGTAAGCTCAATAAATTGACATTTGTTGGCCAGGACCAACCTGTACACAGCCAGCAGGTCCTGGGACATGTCCAGGAGTTTACATGGGCCAGACCTCATTCCCTCTGGTCAGTGGTTGCCCCAAGGGACTGGCCTTGGCAAAGAGACCTTTGCACCTCTGTTGTCATGTGGGAGGCAGAAAGCTTCCCAGCATTTTCAAGTTCATGAAATCCATGCAGAAGTGCAGCACAGAAGCTCCTTGGAGGTTTTCAGATCTGAAAGGAACACACTACTGTCAAGTTAAACTGAACCTCGGGTGGATTTTGAGAATCAAGATTTGAGACTGAACTTCCAAAAATGGAGACTGATACTCCTAAATCACTGAGGAATCTAGCCTGTGCTCTCAACTACTGCAGGAGGGAGCATACAGAGGGGGAGAGAGGTGAGAGATCTTGCTTACACATGACAGCATAAAGTGCTTTTATTGTCAAGTCTTGGGCAACATTGCCCAACACAGCAAGCAAAAGGTCACACTTTCCTTATCAAACAGAAAACTCTTTAGAATGAAGAGCTCAAAGAAAGATTTGTTCCAACAATCTGAGCTAATGTCTGAAAACATGGCCTCAGCCCCCCCCAGGTTCCCAGGAAAATCACTTTGGATTGCTACACACACTGTTTAATTTGGACTCATCTCATCTCTGTGAGAATATTCTCCTCCCACTCCAACTTATTACAGCAAAATAATTTAAAACTAACTCATGGAATCAAAAATTAATCTCATGCTGAGTGGTATTATGATTGCTGGAGCAAGCAGTAATTCCTGCCCAGCATCCTTGTCTGTGTACGGATCAAAGCCAGCATTAAAGCCAAACACATCCTCAGCTAAGGGCAGCCCCACTACTGCTGTTCCCAGCTGAGCAGAAAGGCTGAGCTCACCCCGTTGGATCATTTTTGGAGTTTACATGCCCTGGAGCTGGGATGCAGACAATCTTCAACAGCTGTAGGTTACCATGGAACCCCATGGTAACAAGGGTTACCCCATGGTAACCTCATGGATTGAGGACCATGCAGCTGAAGGGGGACAGACAGGTGAGCAGAAACTCCAGCTGAGGTGAGCAAGACTTGAGCATTCAGCTTCCCACAGGAGCACTGTGAAGGCTGTTATCCAGGCTCCCTCTTTCCCAGGGACACATGAAGCCTGAAGTCATGCCCACAAACAGCTGACCATCGGAGACTGCACACAGCTGAGTTCCCAGGCAGGCAGCATGTGAAGGGAAGTATCGAAGGGGAGGTTTTCCATCAGAGCAGCTTTGTTCTGTGTGTTGCACATGGCGGGGAGCCGCTGGGCACAGCTCTGATGGCAGCGGCCAGTCTGGCTCAGTCCCTTTGCTGGGACTGCTGTAACCCACCCAGGCCCTGGCTGACTCCAGTGGTGGCTTGAGAAACAGGCTCCAAGCCATCAGAGGAAGCCTGCGGTGGTGAGCAGCCTTGGGCTGGACAATCCCGAGTTTGTTCTCGTGGCCACCAGTTTCCTGCCTGGGCTCCAGCAGGCTGCGCCTGGGCAGATGAAGATGCTCCCATACAGAAAAACCCATATGAGAGGTGATGTCTTTTGATCCTTGTAAGCCTGCAAGCATGAAGCAGAACTATCAGGGCACATACCAGCTTTTTCACTTCCTGACATCCCCTGCTTAGCGACACTGCTTTGCTTTCAGGACCCACAGCAGTTTGTGCTCCACTGACAGTTGTGGGACAGAGCACCTGACTGAACAGGATACCTGCTGATTTCCAGGACACCTCCTTGCTGCCCTTGTGACCTTGCAGAGGATTAAACTGTACTGTTATAGAAACCAACTGGATTTCTTCATCACCCCTGGTACATGAGCTGGGAAATCAAGGCCATGTGCCTTCAAAGATGACTTTTGTCCAAGTGACTGTTCCTCATTGCACACTACCCACAGCTCCTCTGGGTGAACATACATGCACAGATAATACTGTCTCAAACCCACATGGCAGTGATGGCAATGGGTTAAGGACTGCATCACATGAGCCAATGTCTTTTTTAAGCCTTTGGGTATAGTTAGAGCTGACACCTCTTCAACTCGTGTAAATGGTCACAGGAAAGGAGTTTCCCAGTTGAGTTACATGTCATGGTGAGGGAGAAAGTTTCTTTCATTTTTCATTTGTTTTACAGCCAACAGACAAGGAGCAAACCAACATTTCTGGGTTCTTTAGAACTAGGTTTTTTATGTTTGTATCAATGAGCAGCACTTTAAGGTAGGACTCACATCAGATCTGTTCATCCCAGCCCAATCTGCCCCTTCTTGCAAGTTTTTACTGCCTGTAAAGGAAAAGCAGGCTTTCACTCTAAAATACTAGGAAAATACAGAAAAAGAGCCTTGCCTTTGTTCCTGACCCTATGTGATCAGGTCTTCTGTAAACTGCAAGGAGGCCTGGAAGAGTCTCATCAGCTCCTGCTCCAACAGCCACAGCAGCATTTTTTATGTCTCTGTTGTGGCAGCTGAGGGAAAAAAACTTTGATTGGATTCCACCAGCATGAGAAGATTAATCATTTGCCTGGATTTCCAACCAGACTCCTCTACCCCACGTAAAACTTTGGTATTAATGTTTAAAATTCTTCTGACTGGTCTACATTTTAATTAGCAAGTGGAAATCTCCCTGGTCTGTGCCAGGGAAAAAAAAATAGTCCTTGAGATTAAAGTGGTCTCTAATTCATATTCCTGGTTGCCACATTCAAAGTAACATTTTGGTAAAGCAAGTGTCCTGTTTGATGGAGATGGAAGGACATGATCCATCCCCTGCAAAAGGTGAGTGCTGTGTCCTGAGTGAAGTGATCCCATTTCAGTGTGGCTAAAGGCAAGGAAGAGCATTGGGTGATTTCACCAGTATATCCACAATGGGAATTTTAGGCTTCTTATGGGGGAAAAATTATTGCCTTAAATCTTACTGTTAATGTATCTACAGGATAAATAAAACATCCAGGATCTGCTACTAAATAATAAGAAAACCCATGAAACTGTGTATCTCAAGGAAAAGTGCCATATTTTTCTGTTGCATTCTCAAAGGTGTGAGAGAATAATGTATTGGTTTTGTCGAAGGAGGTGACTTTTGAGGCACCCTCCCCCTGCAAATTGAGAGAAAAACCAATCTGGAAATAGAAACCTCCAGACTAATATTTAGGCACAAAGCTACAGCCACCCAAATGATTTCACTGATCCAAACTGCATTTTGCTACATCCCCCTAGTCCTGTGCTTTTGCACCACAGCTAGGACTCATAACCCTGATGTACAATCACTTAAGTTGATAAAGACCTCTAAAACCATCGAGTCCAGACATAGAGAACCTGGCCCCTTCCTCCCCATGTTAAATGTAGCTGTGTAAAAAAAATTCCTCAAAATAGTAAAACCTCAGTATAACCCTCACTGATTTTCTTGCTACCTTTTTGTGCCTTGTCAGTGCACGCACACTCAAGGATCACTTGTCCAGAAATATTTATCTCTGACAGAGTTGGAAATTGAAGCTGCACACAAGCTGTTCTGAATCTGAGCATAAGGCTGGGCTCAGACCACAGCAGACTCTTCTACCTGGGAAGAATCTGGGAAAAAACCTTTCCCATGTCCTCAAACATAGGCAAAAGCACAGTGGCTTGGAAAAAAAGACAGGAAACCCGCAAAGGGGGAATGATCAACAATGAGAAGAGCAGAGGTGAGGGAGGGACAAAGAACTAAGCCATAGGCCATGCTTGTTTCTGGGAGCTACAGATGAGGCAGACGCCTCCTGAGATGCCTGCAGGGAGCCAAGCACTGTTGCCCTGAGCAGACTCCCTAAGGACACCCAAACCTCTACTGCAGAACCGTGACATTTCAGGTTGACTCACCACTTCCCACCAATTCCTGTGCAAGCCTACCCCTGTATTCCTCTTTGCAAAATAAACTTTTGCAAGAAGTTTGGTATCATCGAAGAGACACGCAGCCTATGATCACGAACATCAGGAGGCAGAAAGCACTGGCCTTTGTCACACAGGGCCCAGCCCTCCAGCCATGTGGCAGGCAGAGCTCAGGGTGTGTGGCTTTTCCTTGCCTGCAGATTGGGAGATGCTGTCTGCTCTGTTTAAAAAAGAAACACTAACATCAACTCACATTTCCTCATTACCAGGGAAGCGCAGAGCTGAAGTTGCCAGCTGAACTGCTCCAGTCTTACCTCTTCACTGACATTGCATCAAGACTTTATTTTGCAACAAATTTAAATGTTTGGTCACATTCCCGTTGTTCCTTCACCATCAAGAATCGCTTCCACAGCTAGAAGGAGAGTCCACTTGGATTAGACATAAGAGAGAAGCTTTTTACAAGGAGGGTGGGGAGACAGGGGCACAGGTTGTCCAGAGAAGCTGTGGTTGCCTCATCCCTAGAAACATTCAAGGCCAGGCTGGATGGGCTCTGAGCAACCTGGTCTAGTGGAAGGTGTCCCTGCCCATGGCAAGGAGCTTTGGAACTAGATAGCCTTTAAAAGGACCCTTCCAACCCAAACCATTGTGTGATCCTATGACTTAATTTCACTTACAATTCCAGAGAGCTTATTAACAACATGGCCAAAAAAGTCACTTTTTTAAGCAGCAACTGTTTATTATTGGGAAGAACATTAGGACTTTATTTTTTTTTCCTCTTACATATATTCAATTTGAATAAAAATAATTTAAAAATTTTTAATTTCTCTTTATATTACATGAAAATAACTTGAAACTAGAACTGTGAATTTTGGAAACAAGAAACACAGACAAAACTGTTATTTAGCTGCTGAGATGTAGTTCTTGGATTTTTCCCCAAAAAACCCCTCAAATAGAGAAACATTCACAATTGTCATTCCAGTGGAGAAACTTAATCCTTATCTATAAAATGTCTTTAAGTTTGAGAATGGCATATAGATACACTAGAAAGTATTCATAATATACTGTGTAAGTAACAATATACCACCTAAAATATATAACTTCTCAGACTTTACAAGGTCGAATACTTTAGACCATATTCCAGTGGAAAAACACTACAAATTGCTTACTTACAAATCCTTTTAAAGTTCTTGCTTAATTAACTTTTATTTCCTTTTCAGGAATTCTAATATAATTCCAAGCAACAATATATTGCATACAAACTAGCTTGCAGAACTTAATATATTCACACTAAATTGGACAACCACTGTTTAAAAGGATGAAGCACCTTTAGTAACAGTGACAAAACATCACTGTTTGCGTAGCTGATGAAGAAGCAGATTTTGTGCACAAATTTGTAAAATCTTCATGACAATAGATCTGATAAAAATTACTGTATATTCGGTATGAAGAAATTCAGCTAATTGGAATTAATATATGCTTATGGCTGGGGTAGGATTACAGGTTCTTGGCTCAAAGAGTCTACTAATTAGTCCAGTTCATATTATGTGATAAAGACTTTCAATAAAAGTGATTTCTTCTTTTTTTTGTTTTAAAAATACATGCAACCTACTGCAATTTCCCTGGCTTATCTCACTTCTTTTCAGTTTTTTCAGTTAAATGTGAATATAGTTCATCTTTTCATTAACTTCTAGGGTAATGAACACCATTCAGCATCACCTGAATGGTTATAGTTAAAAAAAGCCCAAAAAAGCAAAGGAAAAAAAAAAGCAATTAGCATGTCAAGGTCTCACTTTGGAACACAAATCTGCAGAAATATGTACAGTAAAAATGAGATGGACTTTGTGTAGGTAGTTATTTGCATTGAGTACCATACCAAATTTAATGTAACTGTGCCAGTCGTGGGTCTGATGGCCCAGTTGAAAACCACTCTTCACCAATTACAAGGAAAAAAGACTATTACTATGATTGTCAAAACTGTTCTCTGTAATGGTCTCACCTCAGGGGTCAGCTCTCTTCCAAAGAAATGCTCGAAATGCTGGCTGGTGCTGCAGCCCCACAAACAACCCAATGCCATCTAAAGTGACAATGTCAAACCCTTTCAAAAATAAACATTTTGCTTTAGTATATTTTAGCTGGGGAAGGGGGAGGTGGGTGTGTGTTTTGCTTTGTTTTGTTTTGTTCTTGGCTTTTTTATTTTTGTAACTGTCTGCTGTTTCCAGCACCATCTCAGAGGCTGGAACGTTTCATTCCTTCCTCTGCCAGTTGTGTCCTTTTCCACTTGGCAGACGCTGAGCACCACACCCGCGGCTCCTCGGCGCGCAGCAGCCACCGGTACCGCCTTCTTTTCCCTGTCTGTTATCTGTGTCATCAGCGGAATTTACAGCCCTGGAATGTCATTCCTGAATCAATATGCGTTTTCTTTTCCTAAGGAATGCCTTATTTTGCAACCACAGCTGTGTAAAAATACCCTAATTTTAACTAATGAGGGGGTGGTGGCTGTTTTGGGACAAATCAGTGATGCAATTTAGAAAACCAGGGAGGCATTTTCACCAGACTGCAATATTTTTAAGATCAGGTAAAATTTTGGACCTAAACTATGCCAATTGTCTTCGTTTCTAAATTAAGAATTATTTTTAGTTTTACCAAGAAATATTCTACTGGTATAAACTATGGATTTTTTAAAATTATGAAGTATATTTATGTTTTACTTCTCTTCTCTAAATATATTACTCATTTGTTTAACTCATTCAGTATTCTACCATACTGTCAACCAACTATAGTAATCCAGAAATGTTTTCTGCTTATGGAAGGGGCTTAATCACTAAACCACAAACCCTGCAAAGCTTCAGTATTTCTGATTGGTAAAAAGCTTTTCTCATTCAAGTAACACTGAAGTGGAGCCCTAGCCCTCCTCCATACACACGACTGTCAAGTTAATAAACTTTTCAGGACAAAACACTGATCACATTCAGTGACGAGCCACGCTGCCGTGTTCAAGACAGCTCCAGCGGTAGCTCTGGTGGCACAGTGGTGTATCGTGGGTCAAGCTTAGGTGTGAAATCCTTGAAGTTCTTGGATGCTTCAGTGCCAAACACATCTAAAACTTTCCTGTTCATGAGAGCAAACCTGAAAAAGAAAAGACAAGAAAGCATGAATGCATGAGTCACTTACTTATGAAAAAATAAAATTATTTCAAGTCATGAAAGTTTCCCAAAATCTCTGACATATAGGCTTCAATCTGCACAGATTTTGTGCAGAGTCTGAAAGTTTTTCACCTCAGGCAAAAAAAGTTTAAAAAAAAAAGCATTTGAAAAATGTGGCTAATAGTGTTTGTGTAAGTGGACTTCAAAAATGCAACTTATGAAGAAGGGGAAGAGTCCCCTTCTACTTTTAATCCCACAAAAAAAAAGATCAAACCAAAATATACTCCTGTTCTCTCTCACTCCAGCAGAACAAACTGTGGCCCTGCCTTCCCAAGTCTGGATGCCAATTTTATGGGTGTTACAACATATTTCCATTTTGTTATTCTTCACAACTGTAGAATGAAAAGTGTATGAAATGTCAAAAGAAATTGCCTTTATGGAGAGAGTGTCAAAATTACCATTAGAGAGATTTGCTTCAGATAAAATAAATGAGCAGAACAGAATTTCTATTCCTTCCTCTCTTTCAACTAAGGCAAGCTTAAGATTAGGACAAAATGAAAAAATGCAGCCAAAATTGGACATCTGCACTGACATCATTCCCTGTATCATGTTTGTATGGCCTCAGAGGTTGCCTGAGGACTGCCTCCAGGCATCCCAAGGAAAACTTCCCACTAAATCTTCCAATGTATTCAATCACCTCATGTGTGTACTGTGCCACGGGGAGTGCAGGTTCAGCATGCTCCAGGGACTGGCCTCTGATTTCACTACTATTTTTACAGCCCAGAGAGCTCGCTGTCACGAGAAACATTACCTTTTATAACCCCATTCATACACTGATCAAGATTTGGATGCCTTGTTCCTGCCACAAACTGCACCAGTAGAGGTGTGTACACTTCACTAAACTGTATTTCTGTAGGTCAGTTACAGCAAGATCTATTTTTAAAGAAAGTTTTTTAGATTCCTGATGGAAATAAGAAAAACATCCAGTATAATATTACAGTGTATATTCATTATTACGATCAGTGAAAAATTTTCATTAGCTTTCCAAGAAAAAAAAACCCTTTCCCAACTGAAACAGTTATAAAAAAAAGTACTGAAACTTCCAAGTACTCTTAGGAGACATTCTGACATTTCTAGCAATGCTTTTAAACCCATAGTAATACCATGTTGTCAATCACTGTAAATACTAACTGATTTCTTCAACACGTATAGTTGTTTACTGGATTCTTCGTGCTTCAATGGAATTTGAAAGCATCCCACCCCTCCAAGTGAACGAAAAAGGCTTCAAGTAAAACACTCATCTGCTAAATAGTCTTCACTAGAGTCGTCTGCTCCTGTCATTAGACTAATCCCAGCAATGTCACTTCAGCAGCAAAGAACTTAAAGAGTACTGGAAACAGTTTGAAAAGCAAAGTACATCCACAGGAAATTAGCCCTCGTGTACTTCTAGCGCTCTGCTGTTGGCAGTGAATGACACAGAAAGCTGAGTGTGATCAATGACAGGTTTAGACAAGCCATAGCACACCCTTGAGTACATACCTGCCCTTCGTTAGTCGTAAAAGAAATTTCCAGTATGAAGGTCTCAGGTTATGAACTTCCATGACAGCCTGCAAGGAGAGGATTCTGTCAGAGCCAGCTGACAGTGTCAGGCAAAAGCTTCATCTGCCACATTAGGTTGCCCAAATCAGCAAAAGGATTGTTATGGAACTCATTTTTACTGCTGTCTGCTGAATTCAATGCTCTGTATAACCACCACCAGCACAGACTGATATTCCCAGAATACAGTATTTTACCAGTGGTGGCAATTAACTTACATCTCATTGCAGAGAAAGCCACAACAATCATTATTCTTACGTATGTGACTTTGGACCAGTGGATGCCAAATTTACCTCCTACTTAATTCCCTATCCATTCTACATTTTGTGATCCACCATTTCTTGAAGTCATATTTATACTTCATGTTACGTTACCTTAAATAATGTCATACATCCAAAATCCATGTCTTCTCTCTATTCCATTACTTTTCTGGGTCACTTAGAAATATAGCGAATAACAAACATCTCAGTGTAGATTCTTTTTCTAATTTCACCTTCCTTCTTCCTGCTAAACTTAGCAATTTGTTTCTAGTCTTAGATTCGTTTTCCAATTAGTTATTAAGTAACCAAAAAACCTTTCTTTTCTCATATGAACTTTTTGTCTGTTACTCTCACACAATTGTCTCTGACAGCAGTATTTTGGAGACTTTCAGGCACATCCCAAGCACTAAAATACCAATTCACTTTGATGCTAGACTTAGAGATATTCCCAAGTACATGGGAACAATGAGGAGGAGGAGTGTCTCTTAAACATCCTGTTAAGCACAAGACTACAGAAGATTGCTTTAGGGTCATTTTATATTCTCTTTATTGGGGGCACAAAAATATACATAGTTATGGAGGTCCAGAGAATATGCAGTTCATGCAGGGATGTTTCAGCAGAAGGTCTAGAGATGGTGAGATGTAGTAGAATAGTAGAGCTATTTGGGTAGCATTGAAAAGTTGATTTTCAAATTTTCTAGCTGATGCAGACAATAAAAGGACTGGGGGTAAAGGTATGTAGCTAACCTGAGAAGTGTAAAAGATGGTACTAAAGCTTGTGTCAAATGTAACACTTCAGGGTTTTTACTACTTTTTGCAGATTTTTTCAACTAGGCAATATTAAGTCAGTGGAAACTTTCAGTTGATTAAAAAAAACAAACTATTGTATTATACTGTTTGTCTCCTTGAAAAACTGTCCTTTCACATGCTCATGGAAGTTCATACATTAATGTTCATCTTCTGGGTGAGAGCAATTTAAGATTCTTTCCAAAGAATTCAATGCTTTTTATAATGTATTCAGCTATAAGCACAGGAGAAACTGAGTCCTAGAAATGACTTTCTCACAGTGATACTCAAAACCAGGATGTAGAAGCCCCAGGATGCAGGAGCAAGATGCTGTGAGTCACTACATCTCACCATCTTTTCTATAGCACTATCTCCCTGTGCTCCTCTTTTCATTCAACATTTGATTTAAAGAACTTCATGTTCTGTTAGAGAACATACTTACTGCCTGAAAGCATATCGATGTAGAAATGGCATAGATGATGCTGTCTGCATGAGGAAAATAGGGAACCTTCCCTGCTTCAATGCCTTTGAAGTATATCGTCTATAAAAATAAACAAAAAATGTTAAAGCAACAAACTCAAAATATCTTTTTACTTTTTATATTTACCTTTTTAAAATAAGTATCAACTTTGTATTTTTTTTATGCCCACAAATGTGATCTTGATTAAAATAGATTATAGAAGTTGCACAATATCAATCTAATAAGAGGCTATTAATGCACCTAACAGGACTAGCAACAGCTTGGGTGTTACAGAACCTAAGATGAAAAGGGGAAAGTTTACTCTGTTAAATTCTTCATTTTAAAAAAGCAAAAGAACAATGCAATAACTATTCCAACAAAGTGAGTATTCACTGTTCTTAAACAGCTTGAAATCACATACTTTACTTTCTGAGAAAACATGTACAGTTTATTTTCCTGAGCACAGCCTGACCTTGCAAAGCAGCACACGCCTCTTTGGTCAGTTACCCTTAGCTTGCGTAAGATGATAAAAGTAGTAAAAAAAAAAAAAAGAAAAAAAAGAAAGAACACACAGCGCTTTTCTTATTTCACCATAGCCATGATGTCTCATAGTGCAGAGAAAACCATCAGCAATACAAGATAATACTAGTTTTTTACAACTGGTGTTCTAAAAGTCATTATGGATAACTCAGATTTGCCTTTATATGACCAATACGTGAAATGCCTTCAGAACTTGGTCTGGGATAACCAGGAGGAGGAACAGAGAGTATCTTCCCTTTTTATGTTTCATGTTATGTGTAAAAAAAGAAAAAAAAGTTCCTTCTTTTTATGTTCTTTAAAATGAATTGTGCTATGGTAATGGAGGTGGATAAATATCACTACAGAACAAGGCCTTCAAGTTCTACAGGAGAAATTTGTGATTCAGGTCTGATGCACAGTGAGAGAGCCTTATCAACTCCTTCCAGGGGTAGTGTTGGGGAATTAACCATGACTACGTCTCAATTTTCTGGAAAAATCATAGTAAGAAATCAAATGCTGGTTATAAAAGTATAATCAACATACCCAAACTCTCTAACTAATTTTTTCCTGGGCTCCTAATTTTAACAACTTCAGAGAAATAATTCAAGCCTGAAGAACAGTAATTAGAACAAAGTTCATTCCAAAGCTGGGAATTCAATCAGCTGTAATACACTGACAAACAACTTCAGCTATAGACTAAAACCTAAGCTATTTTGAGTTATCTTAGACTGTTGAATGCCAAAATTAGGGAACAAAGGCAGGAAGTTAAGCTGTAGCTTTTGGCAATAAATCTGCAATTAAGGACTAGGTCTGATTTATGTTTCTGGCAGAATAGACATTCTTGGAACTTTTTGATTTAAAAAATCTGCAAAAACTACAAAGCAAAGGGTTGTCAGGAGATTAAAAAAATCATGAAGAATATACATGAAGACCAGAGGACAAAGAACATTTAAAATGAGTCAAAGAAAAAAAAGTAAGGAAGAAATGAGACGACATGGCAGCACTGCCTCTCGGCACACATGTATCGAAACACCATCACCACATAACTTTGTATTTTACTGGAATTGCCTGACAAAACCCCTGATATTAATTTTCTTTTCTTCTGCCTTGAAAAAAATAGATGAAATGAAGATCCCTTTTAGGGTGGTAATAACTTACCTCTACTAATTTAGACACCAGATACATAGAGATAGTTGTACTTTTGTAAAACATCATAGAAATTCCTGCTAGACACCCTGTAACAATTAGAAAAGCATTGTTAAGGTCACTGTTGTGAGTCAGCCCAACAAACATTGTACATTGGACTATTTATTTCTGCTGCTACAGACAACACAGTTCAGTGATGTTCTTTTGTTGCCCATCCAAATATGGTTTGTATCACTAAAAATAGAAATTTTCAGAAAGCTGAAACAAATCTGTACTTCAGCGCTCAGGAGCACCCTACTAAATTTCTCTGTTTTTTGTGGGATGAGAGATCTCTGCGATTCCAACATGTGACAGATGCACATGAAGGAAGGGCCTCATCACCACCCATATTTCATGGTAAAAGCATCTTTCTTTGGACCCAGTGGAGCTCAATATGTATTCTGTCACATACCGAAGGGTATTTTCATCTCACATCTCTACAGCTGCAAATTAAAGGACAAGTTTATATTTATGCACACAGTGCATATATGTATATATTATCATACTGTCCTTGGAGCTGACCATAAACTCCATATTTGACTGAATTTGCCTTACAATTTTAACTACAACTCTTTCTTTGACACTACTTGAAACATCACTGTCACTTTGACACAACCTTGATGTACATAGGAATAGGAACAAAGTCCTATTTTCACCACAGAAGTCTGAAAACGGAATGGGAGGACAGACAAGAGGAATACTTACAGAGTCCCATCACACAGAACACAAACTTTCCATGGACTCACCAGCTACAAGTGCATGAAGCTCATCATCTAGGTTTCGGACCCAGCGCAGGAAGCAGCTTGTACCCTGTAGGTGAAGAGAACACAGGCTTAGCTCCGCTTATTTCTTGTAACACACAGACTGGAGGTATTCCTTACAAGCACACAGTATGAATGAATAGTGTAGTGTGACAATACTCATAATCACAGAATCATAAAATGGCTTGGGTTGGAAGGGACCTTGAAGATCATCTCATTCCATCTTCCCCTGCCATGGGCAGAGACACCTTCCACTAGACCAGGTTGCTCAGAGCCCCATCCAGGCTGGCCTTGAACACTTCCAGGGATGGTACAGTCTTCTGCTTGGTAAGGTTGTTAGAATACAAGGCAATTTAACTGATAAGTGAGGAGGCAAACTTTCCTATTGTAAGAGTCTTGTAAGGGAAATGCAAAATCACATTGTAATTTCTTAAGAGCTGTAGAAGCTTTCATTATTAAGACAAGTTATGTCTGATAAGGTAATCTTTACCACATCAAGAAACACCAAATTACATTAAAAAAATCCACAGGAAATCAACAAAACTAAAGAATAAGCTTTTTAAAAGCACTGGCGATACTGAAGTCCAGGGAGTTGGACACAGTATCTATAACATTTCAGTGTCTTAAATTTATAATTTATTGCTGCCATTTCTTTCAAAATCGGAGAGCAGATTAATCTAATTCAAATTCCAATGCAATACCAAAGTTAATCTTGAATTCATGTCATCCTCATTTGCTGTACTTGTCTGGACTCTTTCCCATGATAAAGGTTTTTTTCAAGTACATACCAAACCTCCAGAGATTTTTTCATGCATCCAATAAATTCTGGAACTAGGAAAACACATTATTCTAAAAAAGTAGAACTGCGTATTTCTTGGATCCAAAATGCACCAAGCATTTATTTTTTTTTTACAATGGTCCAATTTTTTTGAGTGACTAGAATCTTTGCTGCCCTACATGCCTATTTAGACTGGAAAAAAATATAATGCAACCCAAATTTGTCTAAGTTATGAAATACAAACAATAACATATAGTAGATCATAGAATTGGAGGATCATTTAGCCTGGAAAGGACATTTAAGATCAAGTCCAACTGTTAAGCTAGCATCCCACCAAGTCCACCACCAAACCACATCCCCAAATGCCACATCCACACACTTTCTGAACACTTCCAGAGGTGGCAATTCCACCACTTCCCTGGGTATCTTGTTGCAGTGCTTGACAGCCCTTTAAGTGAAGGAAGATTTCCTACTGTCGAATCTAAACCTCCCCTGGGCAACTTGAGGCCAATTCCTCTTGTCCTGTCCCTTGCTACTTGGGAGAAGAGACTGACCTACACCTGGCTGCAGCCTCCTCCCAGGCAGTTGTAGAGAGTGACAAGGTCACCCCTGAGCCTCGTTTTTCCAGGATAAACACCCCCAGCTCCCTCAGCCACTCCTCATCAGACTTGTGCTCCAGACCCTCCCCCAGCTCCGTTGCCCTTCTCTGGACACGCTCCAGCCCCTCAGTGTCTTTCTTGTAGTGAGGGACCCAGAACTGAACACAGGATTTGAGGTGTGGCCTCACCAGTGCTGAGTACATACTTAAAAAATAGTAAATAAAGATCAGCATATGTCCCCCTCATCAAATGAGTATCCACTGGGCTGAATTGCACCTCTCAACTGGAGCTTTTAAACATATCAGAATCATTTTAGCTTTTGAAATTTAAATGCTTTTCTTCTCTAAAGGCTTTTTTCTTTAAGTTTAAGCAAAAATTTAATTTTCAAGCAATCTCTGAACAGCTCATTTGCACTTTGCCATCAAAAATTTTAGACTCTAACCTACAAATTCTTGTCTCTCAATTTAATTACTAATCAAGTGAAATGCTGTGTTGCTTACGTGTAAGAGCTCCTGTTTTATTTTTCAGTAAATAATATTTACCCTGAATAATACAGCACGATCTTGAATTTGCAGAGCAAGTAAAGTGGCAGTTGAAAAATGCCATGTGATTAAGAATACAAAAGTGCAAAAGACACTTCAGCGCTGCACTGTGCAATATATTCTGCATTAGGGTGGGTGCTTTGCCACATTCTCGTTTGGCATAAATAAACATAATTCGATTAATTCCGACAATGGTGTATGGATGCATATCAGTTCACAATCTGTCATCTTATAATGGGGTAGGAAGGATAGACTCCCAAGCAGTAAGTGCAACGTCTCCTCAGTTACACACTCTATGTTCTGCAGTCTCCTGCTATTCAGTGTCGAGTAAGAATTCCAGATATGTGAGCCAGGAAAATCTGCACATGGCTTCTCTCTGCAACACAGACACTACTGCAGTCACTACTTGTGCCTGCATGAAAATGCTTTTGAGTAGCAGCAAATCCCTCTGAAATCTGTATTCTCTTTCTCTGAAGTATTCTCTATCTCCTGATCTTGAAAAAAAGGATGCAAAATCCATCAGGTCTGTTTAGAAATTACAGAAAAAACACACATAATGGAAAAATAGCTTTCTGTTTATGATTTGATTACTGCAATATTATAAAATTTGTCAGTAACATGCTATAGGAAACTGTACCAGTACAATTAAGCAGCTTGACTTTTTAGCTCTTTGTGATATTCTGAAAAGTGAAATAAAAAACAGAGCATTTGTCATTTCTGTATGCTCTAAACTTACTTTGTATATACTGACAAAAGATCCCAGAAAAGCTCCAAGCTGGAAATTTTCCTTGTTGTAGAAGAGGGAAAGTAGCCTTGATGGTTGTGTAAGCAGATGCCGGAAGGTGGAAGGAATCCGAAGGCAACACTGGATCAGGTAACCGATGCTAAACATCCTAATGAAGCCCTAGAGAAAAGAAATAGAGATTTTGTGGTAAGAAACCACAAATTCTGAAAAAGGAAAAGCAAAAGCTTCTACAGAAGGTTTTATTTTTGACATGAAATACTTTAAAATCCACTCTGAAGGTAATATGCACAACGCATAAATGTATCCTATCCTTACCTTCTAACTCAAGAGTTTTCTTTTTCCCAGTTACCCTGTAAAATAGCAAAAGCAGTAAAATCACAGACAATTGACTCTTCTTTAATTTCTATCAATTTCTGAAAGGTCCCAAGAGAGAGCCTCCGATCTTCTACTCCAAAATTCTCTCCTTTGAAATAATCCTGATGACTTCATTTCCACGTTACTGACCAGCTTTCAACCACAAATGGGTTTATAGAGGAAAGCAGTGTGGTAGAAAAAAAAGAGCATTTCTGTACTCAAATGTCTGGAGAAAACAGTGAGGAGGAAGAATTCCACCAAAAATAAATTTCAGAAAGTGTGAGAATTAGAAGTTAACCCTGGTGGTTTGGCACATGCTCACGGACTTTTCCTCAGCCAAACATGAGGTTGTGGGATGCCTGCAGCAAGGGAAAGGGAGAAACTGGAAGGGCCTTCATGTGCAGAGCTACTGAGAAAAGATAAAATGGGTTCTAAAGAATTTACTTACTAATCCACCTTAGATAAGGATCTGGTTTTTTAGTTTTTTTTTAACATGACACAAAACCACACTCACTTTTTTTCCCAAATATTCTCCCCAGTTTCTTCTAACTTTCTCCAATGCTTCCTACCATTATTCTTACCCTAAGGTGAACATTTTAAAATAATTCTGAATAAATTTTACCCAGTTTTTGTTTGGAAGATGCTTTATGTGAAAACTATTTCTGCACTTGCCTGCATATAAGGCAGGCACCTTATTCAATGATGGGGACACAAATCCAGTGACCAGGAAATCTGGCAGAGGGTTTGACTGAGCAACCTTTCAGACTCAGAAACTCAAACCATTTTTGCCTCCTAAAGAACTTTATAATGCATCATAAAGCTCATAAAATTTTATTGTGGTTAAACATCCAGTAATAAACTCTTCCTGAAGCAATTACTCTTCCTGCTACTCAAGAAGTGGTTTATGAGAATCAAGTGGAAGAAAATAAGTCATCCAATGATGAAACAGCGTTTTTTTGATGGAAAAAATTCCAAATTCTTCATGCTATTATAAAAAAAAAAAAGAAGAAAAAGAAGACCTAAACCCAGCAGTTATGAACAAAGCCCAAAACAAGAAACAACAGAATGGTGTGTTTGATGCTTTTACCGAGGAAGGGTGACTTCAGTGAGGTGAGGAAACATCTAAATTTCAACTGGAAACACTCAAACACATCCCTGATTTTATTCCTATTAGTAGCCAAATTAGAAGCACTGAACCACACAACTGAGGTTTAGTGTATTTTAGTGCATAAAATAACAAGTGTTGCGCAAAATCTCTATTTAGCTCACTACTTCAACCAGGTGAAATCATATCACACTACAGGTGTTTTTTCACAGTCACAGGAAGTATCATATCTTATAATCCATGTACAGTATTGTAACTTTTCTCTTCCATAAGAAGACCTCCAATAAGAATGGATGTAGTACACAGCAGAGCATATGCAGGACAATAAAATAAACACAAGCGAGCAAAGAAAACTGTGCTAAGAGTAATTTCTCCACAGAGATTTTGAGCTGGAGCTCAGATCAGCCAGAAGAAGTAAAACAGTGTAATGGCATATCTCCAGAATTTGTTGAATAAACCTTTCTTTCTGCTTTCGAGAAACAAACTTTTAAATAATACATTTAAGATGCTTGCTATAACTCAAATTCAGAAAAGCAATGTGTGCACATAAATGGAGTTAAGAAACATACCAAAAACTGAGTCAACCTGTTGCACTATATTTGGAATTAGTTAAGATAGTTAAAATCAATTAATTAAGGTATTTAATATTTATTCTGGGTATATAGTAGCCCACGTTCCTTCAACAGACAGACCTTTGAGACTACAATCATAAGAAAATAATGTCAGAGAAGTTATGGATACCCCATTCCTCGAACAGTTCAAGGTCAGACTGGATGAGGCTGTGAGTAACCTGCTCTAGTGGAAGGTGTCCCTGCCCATGGCAGGGGTCTGGAACAAGATGGTCTTTAGGGGTCCTTCCAACTCAAACCACTGTAGGATCTTACAGCCTTCTTTGAGGTCACCCCAGTCACCAGTAAATTTGGAGAGTTATCTGGCCCTGTTTGCAGCACCAGCAGACGAGACAGACAACTGGACTTCTACTGCTGGCTAATGGCTCCTCATTGTAAACAAGCGGAATCCAAAAGAGGAAAAATATTTTTCCACTGCTTGTGTCACAGCTCTTTTCAGACACTTACAAGCACAAAGCATTTAAAGTTTGAAGGGAAGTCAATGAACTCAGGTGGTATGGCACTTCTGAATGTTACACAAAAGCCACGATGCTGTCAACGAGCTAATGCACATTTAAATGTGAAGCAGAAGAAAAAGAGCATGCAAATGACAGTTAAAGCACAGATGCATTAATGAGAAGAAAAGTTGTTCAAGGGTAAAGGAAACAGCACTGAGGGGAAATTTTGGTAATAAGCAGCTCATCACATCATTATCAGATTTGAAAGCTCCATTACAGAAAACGAATTGTAAAAACATGCTCAAATTACGTCAGCTGACAGTTGTTACTGATCAACTCCAGAAACAATCATAGAACTGAACTTTGAGAATTCTGGATCTTTAAAAACATAAATAAATAAAAATAAATTTTTTCACTCATGTTTTAATTTAAATAAAAAGTCACAGAACAGACAGGATATTACAGGATCTGACTGCCACTTCAGCAATATCGTCCTCATTAGATTATTGTAGTCAAGAATAATTTATACCAAAATACTACACAGGATGGGTCTAAGAATGAAATATATTTCAAATGCACAACTGTCTTCTCTGAAGAGAGAACAGCCTAATAAAAATTTCTTTTTAAAAATTACTTTTTTAAGGTCAAGTCTTTTTACAGGTCAAGTCTTTATTCAGCTTTATTATCAGTTAGGTCTTTTCCTCCCCTCATTCCATTTAAGGATAAATAAAAAACAGAACAAAATTATGCTGAATCAATAAGTGAAAAGAATGCATACTGCTGAATATCTACCTTCCTCCCCATCCTTGAGTTCCTTTAACATTTTAAAAAGTTATCTTTGAAAGTAATATACACTAAAAACATTTGAAGATACTCAAATTCATTTTTGCTGCTCCATATATAAAAACAGGTCAACTGTTAAGGGATTGGGATCTTCTGGAGCCTTACCAACTCCCAAAACAGGCATAGCAGGTGGTACCACCTGTGCCAACCCAACGCCAGCCAACACAAATTTCTGCACAGTAATTCTCTGAAAAAAAATGCGCTGATCACATTAATAATGAAGGATGAATTATACCACTGGAGATAAACAGCTCTTCCTGAGCATAGCAACTGTGACCAATCTCTCATTACCCCACACCCTTAAAATAAACAACTGGAGGAGTGCACCCAGTGCCCAGCAGCGACGTTCCAGAGCCGTGCAGCTGCACGGGAACCACGGCTGCCTGCCACAGCAGCACATTCCAGGTGCTTTATTTAGGGGGAATCACAAGTGGGCTCAGCCGTGAAGTGCACCACATAGTTAAACAAGTTCCTTGCTTGCTAGTCCATTTTTTCCCACACATTTTATGTTACTCATTCACTACAGCTAATCTGAAAGACCAGAGAACTTTAACCCCACCACCGCCCCATCCTAAATTGAGAAAATCTGTTTTCTGGCTTGTCACATTTTCAATAGAAGAAGAATGAGTAACAGGCTCATTTCTCACTTCCTAAGCACATGCTTTCCTGACTACAGACTTTTTACCCCCTCTTTGCCAGAGTTTGTCAATCGAACTTTTTCTGCACTTACTTTAATACAGTATGAGATGCAATTATCTCCATAGTGTTTACAGCATCTATGCCTTGGGCCATGTTTGCACCTGCAAAAACCATAATGAAACACGTATTAACTCGTAGCTGTTTTCAGCGTCAGCGACAGGAGACTTCATAAATTTTTCTTGCCTAAAAATACATAAAGTGCTATTTGCTCAGCACTCATTCTCCCCATTACCCACTGAAGGGCACTGTGAACTTTTATGATGCCATAAAAGGACAATAAAAACTAACAATACTTTAGTTGTACACCAAGAAAAAAAGTGTCTGCACACTCTTTTGGATCCAACCTCTTGCCATGCTACACATAAAATGCTAAATTAAAGAACAAATTTTTTGCTGCGGTCAACGAGGAGAAGTGATGTGACCTTTCCTGGTTTGTCTCTGCTCCATGGTTCTGGAAGGATATTTGAGCAAGCATCTATTACGTGTGTTCTTTCATCTTTCACACCACTACAAGGGTCACTGAAGGGCAATGCAGATTATGCAAATGCACAGAAACACCCTGTGAGACTTCTCTCAATTACAAGCCTCTCACTTCTGGGTTATTTCTTCTGCAGTTTAGATGTTTTTGTAGCTCTTCCCTTGGACTGAGAATTTGACCTTGAGCATTTAAAACAGACTGGCTTGGGCTGGTGGGATGTGTGGATTGTACAGTTTCTACCCCTGAAGTATGTAGAATTAAAATAAGTAATGTCATACTGGGTCTAAACATTATATTTTGCTATATCCAAGTATTTAAGATTTAATGTAAAATAAATTACGCAATTTATATACTATGTCAAATATCTTGCAAGTTTTGAATCGTGCGCTATAAAGTCTAATGGCCATAAATCATCTGTGAGGTCAGTTTATGTAGCAAAAATTGTAATGAGAATGTGCTCAGGTTACAGCCATTTAAACTCAATTATACTGAAAAGAACCATATGGAAGAAAAACCAATGGGAGCATAAAAACTCCATATTGAAAGTTTGCTGAATGTCCGAGTTGGGAGTTTCAAAACCTTAAAAAAAATGTTCTTCTCCATCTTCAATCCTTGTATTTAACAAACAACGGAAGAGCAATGAACTATCTCTAGCAAACTGAGTCACAGGTATTTAAGACAAAAAAAAGCATAAGCAATTCAGGTAAAAGCATTTGATTATGGCTGGAGGTCTTTTCCTTGTAGGTCTTTTGCTGTCTAATACAGTCATGCCTGAAAAACCAGTGATCACTTCCCTCATATTTTTCAACTAAAACCCACAGCAAATCATAGGAAGTCACCATTAGATGGGGATCACTTCTTGTTTGTTCATCATCTGAGCAAGTAAAATATGAGTACAAGAAAAGTAAAATTTGAGTACACAATGCACTTGGAAGACTCTCTCCTGCATGACAGCAGGTAGAGATCTGGTCATCAAACCACTCTTGAAGAAGTGGGCAGAAGTGAAGATTCACAGGTGTCATGTGAACATACCCTTAACCCATTTTTTACTCCATCTTCCCTATAAATGAATGGCTCCTCGTGGTATCCAATGCGCCTGAAGAGGAATCAGTCATAGCAGAAGTCTGAACATACCAGACTGAAAAGCTCACTGCTCTCACTTCTTTAAGCTCATACTAAAAGACAGTGAACTGGATCCTGTAGACGGGGGGACACCTACCTTGCCTAACTTCAGATGTCTTAATCCGACCTTGTGCAAAATAGTTTTAGACTCACTCTTTGCTTTGCAATTTCCTACGTCTAGATAGCAGAGGCAGACCACGTGCCATCAATCCTGTTTTTAGGTAGTTCTCCTTTATGCAATACAGGGATGTAGGTCCCCCAAAAGACTATGTTACGGTCACTTATGGTGACATAAGCATGGTCTGCTGCTGTGCAATTTTTCTCCTTAATAGTACCACTAGTTCCAGTAGAAATATGCCATGAACTGGTTTTGTTGAAAACTACAGAAAAAGCAACCACCATCCTGCACTCATCATGGACTGAATTTGCTCTCCCTTGTTAGACAACTGCATGTTGCAAGTCATAGCTATGACATACAGGCCTTCAAGTTTTGCTTTCACAAGAGTTCGTCATTTGCCACTATTAACTACCTAGTAAAAATGAAATAGAAAAACACTGAAATGCAAAGCAAAAGTATTATAAAACATAGTCAAATACAACATAAGAGATATTAAAATGCTCTATATAACAATGATTTTTTTGTTTGTTTTTCTTTTGGGTTTTTTTTACTCACACTTTGTCCATGAGCTTTTTTGTTAGTGCCAGTATGTTCATTGGCTGTGATACTTTTTCACTATGCTTGATTTTTCTATCTGTTTTTGAAAATGCTACTTCAGGTGAAAAAGAATGGGTGGGGATTTCTTCTTTCCCTACAATGAACCTGAAAGAAAAAAGCAAAACAGAACAAATTACATAAATATCTTAAAGAAATACATCAAGTCCTGTATAAGCCTCTAAGTCTTAGACTAGGTTGAAGTTACTCCCAGGTCTGTAAAAACCCATCATATATAGCTGCTAAACCTCGTACTTCTTCAGTGAAGATCACTCTACTTGTGTAGAGTAATATATTTATTTAAATATATTTAAATATATATTTCAGCTAGAGGATACAATTGATGCTGAGAATGTTTTAAAACTAAAAACAAAACATTAATAGGGAAGTCCACCTCTCAGACAAAGGAAGAACACTAAGTAAGAATATAAAATATCTCAATTCTCTCCAGCAAAATGGGGTTACATAAAGGTTGATAATTACCACAATATTTTTATAAAATATCTATTTTGCAGAATTTTCAAAATGTTTTTGCTCCCACCAAAAGCATCAACTTTGTTTTGCTTGGCCTCATCTTCAGCCTTCTTTCTTCACCCAGAAGTTGATATTGTCAATAAATTGGCTCATCTTAGATGTAGAATTATTGTGTATCAAAGGCAAGGGAGGACACAATGGCCAGATGTTTCCTAACACCATGCACTGTAATCCAAGTTACACTGTACCTTGGCAGTCCTGCCGAGGGTAATGAAGATATAAAAACTTTGTCACTCTGTAATGCAGCAAATGTAATGCAGGTTTAGTGGTGGACCTGGCAGTGCTGGATTAAAAGTTGGTCTGGACGATCTTAGGAGTCTTTTCCAACCCAAATGATTCTATGATTATTCCTTCTTCAAAATATGTTGTATACCCAAAAGTTGGACAAATTTTAGAGCAGCATGATTTTTCTTAGGAATAATCTTTTCTTACAATGCAGCTACCACTGTGCATGATTTCTCAAAATCTTGTCTTACACAGTCACAGAAACTTTACTTACTTTAGCGCAGAGTATGCAAATCCTTTCAAGCCATCTTTGCACCTGAAAGACAAAACCAAAAGATTTCTCTATAATGGGCTGCTGGCAATATAAAGTGTTAGAGACTGAATATGGCTTAGAAGGGCTGCAGAGGAACACCAGCTTTTCATTAACAAAAACCAGCACGTTTGTCACAACTCTGTGGCTATCCTTGATTCCCAGTTGTCACCACAGCCTTGGGACATCTCTGAAACAAAGGATACAGCATCAAATGCCAGTGCTTCTCTTTTTTATCCAAACCAAGAGTGCAGAAATTTTAAAAGGATGGTAACAGAACCACTAGGGCAACAATGCAAGATGACAAAGAACTGTTGCTTTATGGAAAAGTAATAATGAAAAGTTTAACAAAACAAAAATTGTACTGCGAGGAGAGAAAGGAGGGTTGGATCTCAATGAAACACCCACCCTTCTTGTGAAAAGCTGCAGGGAATAGTTTCTCTGACTTTGAGATAAATTGTTATACTTTGCAAAATGCTGATCTCTGTAGCTTCTTACTTTAAGAAGACTCTTCATCTGAAAGTCCCAGTTTTTAAATTATACAGTCAGTGGTTGCGCTGATTCTGAGCTTGATAGTATATGTATATACATAATATATATCTGTTCTTACCAACTATAGGGTTCCTTGTGTGAAGAATGACCACAGCAATGAGCCCATATTTGGCTATGAAATATTTGGGTTATTGACTTTTTTTCTGCCCAGGATACAATGAAAGGAGCTGAAGCTTGAAGCTGCTACAGACTCCTCTTGAAAATGTTGGTAGTATCGGAAAGAGGAGATATTTGTGTTTTCTCCCCTTTTTTGTTTTATAGAATTGTATGAGGAATACATGATGGTAAAAATGCATTCCTGACACAATACACAAAGCACAAACTCGTAACTTATCAACACCACCATTTCAAGAGCAGACCTACTCTAAGACAGGACAGCAGTCACAAAAGCTTTGTAAACAGAAGCAGCTGACAACAACCTTTGCCTTCCACCAGCAGAGACCACACTGTCCCTGGAGGTGCTGTGCCTAGACCCTTCAAGACCATCTCCCAAAAGGCTCCATGCATGGTCAACATGTACTACCAATGGATGGATACACACAAACAGCAGGAAAAACATACCAAGATCAAAGATGTTCACAAATGAAGAAAGTCTTGCTTTGTCCTGGCAGGGGAGAGCTGGTAAGACATCACAGCACTAAACACTCCTGGGAAATTCTTCCCAAGGTTACAACCTTCAAGACATATGTTTCCAAGGACTTGGTTTTGTCAGCATGTGCACAGTTACACACAGCACCAAAAAATTCATTGCAAAGAGTCTGTCTTTTAAAATGACTGCAGTTAAAATATTGGTCACATATTTATGATCTATAGGGGTTCAAGGTAAATACATAAAAATAAAATTGCTCATTGTATCTTTAATTAACATAGAACTTTAAAACAAAAGATATGTAGGAATTTTATTTATAATTCCTTACCCATACATACAATTCAGAAGCTCAAACACTATCACAGCACTTTTACAGAACAATGGACTCAAAGATGGGTTGAAAACTAAATGATGGACTGAAACAACTCAAATCAGCTTAGCCCAGAGATCACAGTGAATCACTGGCAGAAGTCCAGAGTCCAAATGCACAGGTTTGGACAAACACATACCCCACTCCATCCACAGAACCACAGTCAAGTTTCCTAAGTTTGATTTCAAACCTGCAGCTGACTGTAGGTTAAATGCCCTTTCAGTGAAGATTGTCCAACACATTATGCCTGCAAGCTGCCAGCTCATGAATAGGGCTTTAGTTTCTACTTTTCCACTAAATTAAAACCATACACAAACTGCAATCCAAGCATGCACGTAAGTGTTTCTAGAATAATATCAGAACAGAAAAGTAATCACAGTATGACCATAATTATGTTTTCTCCTTAATCACTCCAATGCAACTGCACTTCCAGTTGCAAGTGTTCAATGATTCCCTTACTGCACCACCAGATGTCCCTGCCCAGCTGTGCTCGAAGCACCCTGATGGATGCTATCCTACAATTCATTTCCTTTAAACTGACCACAAAGAAAATGTCAAATCCTTTCTTCACTAATATTGAAAATTAGAAGACATCTGAATCACCAAAAGAGAAAACAGTACTCCAACTCCCTACTTTTTTTCTCCAAGAAATAAAAAAAATATTTCTAATGCTTATTTTAATTACACAAAAAAGTCAATTCTATGCAGAAAGTATTTAGTGTATTGGAATTTTATTAGCTATGCTTACTTTTCTTATTTTTTTAGTTGTTCTGTGTATTTGGAGCTACAGCTATGAATCTCCCTGAAAAATACATCAAAGTTAAATATGTAGTTCAGTAAGGAAGTGATGCTAAAGACACAATTAGAATTTTCCCCCCTTAACTTCCTATTTAATTTTAAAAAAGTAAAAAGTACAATTAAGCTTTTAAATAAAATTATTAAATTAATGTTGCTTGCTGTCTAAACTGTATTCTGTAAAGCCATTCTGCAAAACTAATGGGTGTGGAAATTGTTTATTAAGGGTTTAATAAACAGGAATCTTAGAGAAACAATACTTGCAGTCAAGAGTAATTTGTACTGTAACTCCCCTTCTCTGGCATGGTCATTTTGCTCTTACGAATGAAGAGGCAACAAACAACAAAACTGGAATTCTAATTTTTTGCTTTACGTTATGGATCATGAATTCACTATATTTAAGGTTTCAGAATGCCAGTCTAGAGACTGAAATGACCTTTTTTATTCAGTCACTAGGTACAGAACACTGGCAGCAACCAAAAAACCCTACACACTAACTTCAAACACACTTTTTTGGGAGGGAGGGGTTGGGGGGGGGGCAGGTTGTGACAACTCCCTTGCAGAGAAATATCACAAATTTAGTGACTGGCCTTGAGAGTGACTGCTGAGGTACAACACTGGCTGCACATGGCACGTTTCATGAACACCTGGCTGCTAATAACTGAACTAAAAGTAATGATTTGCTTCATACAGCCACTAATTGGTAATAATAATGCCACCACTAATTGGTTATAATAACTTTTACTCAATGCTTCATTGCTCAAGGGGTGAAAAAGTCTGCACTCTGCTGCTGACCCCCACGAGCTACTCAAGCATCAAATGAGCACAGTACGATGCATTACATGTGCCCAGCACTGCAGACACCCCCGAGAGGGGGAAAAATCTGAATAGTGAATTGTAAAGGCATTTTTTAGGGTACTATTCAACTGATAACAGAGTTGTATGGCATCAGAGGAACTTGGTGTAGCTCACCTACCTTGCTGCAAGGGCACGTAGTGACAGGACAAGGATGACAGGCTTTAAACTGAGAGGGCAGGTTTAGATTAGATATTAGGAAGAAACTCTTCACAGTGAGGGTGATGAGGCACAGGCTGCCCAGAGAAGCTGTGGATGCCCCACCCCTGGCAGCATTCAAGGCTAGCGTGGATGGGTCTTTGAAAAACCTCATCTAGTGGAAGGTGTCCCAGCCCATGACAATCATTAATGTTCCTTCCAAACCAAAACATTCTACTGCTCTATATTTCCCACCACCCTGAATGTCCCAGGGACCAAATCCCATTCTGCAGGAGGGCAACACTATTTTTTGCCCAGCAAGCAGTAATTTAAATGGTGCAAAATTCAGCTACGTTTTCCCATCAGATGGGGATTGTCCCTGGTACAAAGCCAAGAGCACCAGTGACTTTGCCAGCTGTCCCTGCTGGCACCATGTACCTGATCACACAGTGGAAATGCTCTACTCTGTTCCAGCTTGTGTTTGGCCAGAGCCCTGGTTGGAGCCTAAGGAGCAGAAGAATCAAGGAGCCAAAGCAATAAATTTGGGTTCTCAAAATTCCCCTGCTGGGACTATTCTGGCACATGAGCAAATAGGGTTGATTTTAATCGTGCATATTTATAAGATAAATTTAACTTACGGCCACACACATTTATTTTTTCATAAAGAAAACAGCAAAAGTGGAATACAGCCAATACAGCTTGATCAAAACTATAATTCCAACAAGACATGAACTAACTGTAATTATGTTTGTATATGTAAAGAGGTGCTGCACATGAGTTAACTGTACTCTCCCTCCATCCTGCGGGAAGAATTTCCCACACTGAACTGTAAGGCTGGATGCCAGCAATTATATTTTGGGGTTTTTTATGAATTTGTCTGGTTTAGGGTTTTTTATTAGTATGTCTTGTCATAGCTCTTCTCAAGATTTCCTCTGTGACCAACAGACATACACTGCACAAGAGAATTTCTGAGGGAACGTCACTTTTCACCCACGGAACTGGTAAGCAGAAAGCAGCTCACAGTAGAAACAACATGCCATGTTTAACAACATCCCCACAGTGCTTATGGTATCCTTCAGGGTAAGAGTAAATTAGAAACTCCTATGAGCAGAGCTCTCATTATGGCCATGTGGGAAGGAAGCACTTCAAGCACAGGACATGTGTTAGTGTTTTACTGCAGCACCTCTGCCTGTGAAGACTGGCTGGGGGGACCATGTTTCCAAGTTAAGGTGTCTCCTTCGTGGAGAAGGGAGGATCACAGTGATGAAATGTGACTGTGTCTGAACATGCCAGCTATACATCTTGCTATTAATCCCTTGCTTTTAGGAATTAAAGGCTATCTATGGTATTTTGTGACCTATGCTGATCCCTAGAGGATAATCCATTTTCTGTTTTATGTTGCTTAGAGAGGTTACTATGTGTCTCTCCTTCTGTTTTCAGCTGGACTCCATGATCTTAAATAATTCATTCCTCATCCTGTCCCCAGAGTTAAAAGTCAAAAGCAACAGGTGCCATTTTTCTGAGATGTCTTCTGTATCTATATCTCTTCTTCACTTTCCATCTTCTCTTTTGCCCCTTCTTCCTGCAAGTTGATCTGCTCTTTCACACTTCTCCTTAACAATCCTTTAAATGTTATTCTCAAAAGTTCATTTCTTTTTTCTTAAAAATAATTGCAACAAGGAAATCCAGAGGTAAATTTATGGGAAAAAAAATTACTCATACCCAGATTCTCTTCTCTGAATTTCCCCTTTTTAGATTAAACATGTATTTTCTTTCTATCTTTACACACAGGTCTTACCTATTCAAGCCAGAACTATGAAAAAATATAAGGTGCAATTATAAGCAAAAAATCTGATCTTGTACCTCATGGACAACATGCAGCTTTAGGAAAATATGTCAGAAATCACATTAAAAATAATTGAAATCAGAGTTGTAGTTTATAAAAATTATACTTCAAACTTTTAGATGTGCAAATGTAACCAGGATCAAAATTCAGTCAAAAGTCTCATAACTTGTGTTTCCAAATCAGACAGCTAACTTCTGAGAGTTTAACTAAAACACTAAAGAATGTATCCATGTCATTCCTTTTAGTTGTGCCTGAAGTATAAAATTATCTTTTGAAAAAGCCATGGTTTTGCAACCATTACATGGAGTGAATATAAAACCGTATTTTCTAAAAAAGTAAATGAACAAAGAAACAGCAACTGAGGACAACATTCAAGGAGAAGGGTGAGATTAGCACCATGGAGGACACACATTATTTTTTTCTTGACCCAAGTTGATACATAATTTCCAATACTTGGAAAGAAAAAGTGCCTGGAAATGACAAGCCATGTAGTCAACAGTGACCTATGGTCCCATTAGGCTCTCATGTAAATTAGGGGAATTACATTTTAGAACAAAAATTCTACAATTCTGTGAAGCATGTGACACTGCAACTGAAAAGAAAGCTGTTTATATTGAAGTTAAATTACAATACTGGATTCAGAGTTGTAAAGCAAAGTTGCTACCAATTAACACTTCACATCTGATTGTTAATCAAGTTTTCTGTGTTATTGTCAAACTGAAATCAGATTTCTAGTGATCTTAATTATACTACTACTTACAACACTCTCATTTCTTCAGAGATTAGCGCTTTCTGAAATGCCCAAGTAACTGCAATTTCAGTAGGTGGAATTTCTTTTAAAACATCTCGTAAAAGACAAAAAAATCTTGTTATTTTAGCTGGATGCAGGTGTTCCATATCTTTTTGTACCAACAATGCTGTGCTGTGGGCTCAGGAGCAACAACTCACTCAGGTGGCCACGTTCTCATCTCAAATCCTTCATCAAAGGCCCTGCCTCACACAGCTCATAGAAGAAGCCAACATGGAACCACAGAACACTGTGAGGGGAAAGGACCTTTAAAGATGCTCTAGTTGAACACCCTGCCAAGGACAGGGACACCCTCCACTGGATCAGGTTGCTCAGAGCCCCATCCAGCCTGGCTTTGAATGTTTTCAGCAATGGGACATCTACCACCTCCCAGGGTAAGTTCTGCCAGTGTTTCACCACCTTTATAATAAAAAATTTCTTTCTTATATCCAGCCTAAATCTACCCTTTTAGTTTAAAACCATTAACTCTTGCCCTGTCACTACAGCTTCTACTTAAAAAGTCTGTCCCCACCTTTCCTACAAATCCTCTTCAGGTAGTAGAAGGTGCTCCAAGGTCTCCCAGGAGCCCTCACTTCTCCAGGATGAACAACCCCAACTCAGTTTGTCACAGGAAAGGTGCTCCAGCCCTCTGATCATCTTCATGGCCTCCTCTGAACCTGCTCCAACAGATACATGTCTTTCCTTTGCTGAGGACTTCAGAGCTGAGTACAGTTCTCCAAGCAATTAAAAAAGCTGACTAAACAATGAAATTAAGGATTTATCTGCTTAGGTCAATTGATTTGTTGAATTTTGCAAAGTGATGTAATTTTTCCACTATTCAATTTTGACCTTTTTCCTACAAGTGCTTTAACAAAATACAGCAACCTTCTATAAAAGCAAAACCCAAACATTCTCTCCAAATCAGGCACAGAACAAAAATAGGAAATGGAAAAAAACCCTGGAGACATGAAGATGGGAAGTCAAATTGTCTCTAGAGGCTTGAGGACACAGAGAAATGTACCTCGACACGTGTTCAAACCCACGTCCACCTCTGGAGCCAGGGCTGCACTGGTGCTGTCCCATTGTTGTCAGAACAATGAGTCAGTCACTAAAGGGACATGCTGTTACAAGATTAAAAAACAAATAATCCTTAAACCCGCAACGGGTTTTGCTCATTATTAAATAATAGTGGCACCTGCAGTGATTCTATCTTAGAAGGAGGCTTGTGCTAAATTTATCTACTGCCAGATTTTCCTCTGGATTTTGCTACTGGGTCTTTGCAAATGGAAAAAAAAAAAAAAGAAAAAAAAGAGAAAAGAAAATGTAAAAGTTTAAATTCACTGGAACTGTTTTCTGTAAACATATTTAACGCTCTTTGCAGATGATTCAAAATTTCAGTGAGCTAAACCTCTCTCATTGAATGATTAATTCAAGAATTCAAGAGAAATGGATACAACATTTGATTTTCCCAAATGATCCTGTAATTGGATTTGAGGGAAAGGTTTGGCTGTTTGCTTTGTTTCAATGTGGGGAAAATGTGATTAAAAGAAGAAAATCCATTTATATTTTTATATTTATTAATCCTACCTCTGACATTCAAAAACATATATGATCAGAATAAATTCATAATGAAAGGAAAAGCTATAAAAGCATTTCAAAGAAATTAGCAATCATTCTGAATGTGCCAGGCCATTGCTGAGCTAGGATAGAGAGCGAAGATCAGTGAGCTATTTTTAGTACAGTGACTTGAATTGAGATCTTCACTCTATTATTCAGAAATATTTTTAATTCCGTATAATGCAGAATGTTGCCAAAATCATCGAAGAGTGTTACAAGTATTTAGCCATAAGCATTAGGACAACATCAGCTGGTTGTTACACACAAACTAAATGACCACGTTGCAAAGTTTGTTGAAATTCAACTTCTATTTCTTTGTGATGATGACTGCCCCCTGCAGATTTACCTGCTGACCTGGAGTTCACACTGCATCTCCAAGATGAATGCTGTGGTATTTGCCTCTGATGCTTGTAAGTACCAGAGGAAGTCTTGAAATTACATTAAAATGTAAAATCTGTTCTGCAAGAACCACAGAGTGAATAAAGTGTTTGTGCACAGCCTCAAGAAAACACTGTTCTGAAAACCAAATTTCAGTGCAACCACAGAAATCCACTCCTGAGTAACTCCCTTGGCTGGCTTATACTTTAGCAAGAGACCACATTTTACTCTAACATAACAGTTTTAGTTTAAATTACTACAGTGCTGGTCAATTAGATCATATTTTTAGTGCTGCACATCCAGGTGCAGTATTTGGAATAGAAAGTTGCATCACCAAAAAAACCCAAAAAAAACCCAAAACGACCAACTTGAGAGACTGGTCATGGGACCTGGAGTAACCTGAAGCAAAGCCCAAACCTACAGGTCACAGTCAGAGGGAGGATGTGTCACTTCTATGACGGACAATTCTTGCCTTTTCTTCTTCTAATAACCACATAAATGTGGCTTCTGAACATCTGTAATTGCTTCCAATTTTGACTTTTGGAAAAAACAATTTTTAAGAAAAAATTAACTCAATACCAAGAATGTATGTAATCATCCAGATAAAACCAGATTTCCTCAAAAATATGAAGAAAAAGAAAATTAGTTATGTTACACTGAATTCATGCTGCAGGTAAGTAATTTAAGCAAGAACATGGTATTTATGAAAACAATCTACCAAAAATATTGCTGGGAAGTTAAATGCTGTTGGTATCCTTTACAAGATTAGTAGAATCCCCTACAATTATTTCACTTTCACATCTGCTTTTGTCAGCTACGATGTAGCATAACCTGAATTTTCCTGGCATTCCTAGAGAAGGCCAGGTACAGACTGATTGTGAGCCACCAAAGTGACCTCAATAGTGAGAAAGCTACATAACTGTGGGATGACTGGTTATTTTTAGAAACGACACTGCTAAACACTAACTATGGTACTGTCTGGGAAAGGAGGAATTAGACAAAACTGCAATTCAACTGGCTTCCTAAGGAGGAAGGTTGTACATAAACAGACCCTGTAAGCACCTGGAAGACAATCATGAGGACATGACTAACAATGAACACACGCTTATCAAAAACAATCTTTGTAACACTCGGTATCATTTTGTGACTAGGAAGGCAAAGCAGAATGTGTCATATGCTATTGACTTAATTCAGGCTTTGGACCTAGAGCATGTGACATTTTCTTACAAAAACAACCACAGAAACGTAATCTAATGAAGATACCTAGAATAAATACAAAACTGATTAGACAAGGGTAGCGAGACAACAGTTGTCAGCAGCTTCCTGAAAAACTGGAAGGACAGACAGTGGTACTCCACAAGGACCAATTCTAGATGTCTGTTACTCAGTAATTTCAGGAGTGAGAGTGGTGACAGAGAAAAAAGTGCATGTCTATTATATATGCAGATAATACTGAGTAGAAAAGGCCTACAATAGCTGCTAAAACAGGCTGAGAGAGTTGGGGCTGTTCAGCCTGGAGAAGACTTTGGGGAGACCTTATATCACCTTCTAATACCTAAAGAGGTTACAAGAGAACCAGAGTGAGACTTTTTAGAAAGACATTTAGCCTTAGGACAAGAGGTAGTAAATTTAAACTGAGAGCAGGTTTGGATTAAATATTAGGAAAAAAAATTCCTGTGAGCGTGGTGAGACACTGTTACAGGATGCCCAGAGAAGCTGTGGATGCCTCATCCCTGGCAGTGTTCAAGGTCAGATTGGATGGGGCTCTGAGCAACCTGGTTTACTGGAAAGTGTCTGCCCATGGCAGGGAGGCAGGAACTTTAAGGCTCTTTTCAACCCAAACCATTCTGTGATTCTATGATTTTATGAAGTGGAAAAGATTGGCTCAGAAAAAAAAAAACAGGATGCTATTCATCAACTGCATGTATATTATATGTATGTAGAAAAAATCAACTACATGAATGCAGGATAAGAACTGTGAAGCATTAAAAAGCAAAAGCTGATTTGGGATGCAAAAGAAAGGCTAAAATTTGCAAAATACTGAATTGTCTTGCTCTATTGTATTTATCAAGCTTTATCAGCTGAAATTAATTGTCTTGTGCGTGACAAAGGGTAATGGTAGAGGGAGACAAGGGGAAGAAAAATATAGCAGTATGTGATAAGTCGTTGCTACTAAGTAAAGCAAACAATCTGTTTCCTTCCTGTTTGTGGATGAGAAGGAATAAACCAAAATTGTATTAAGATATATTCAATTAGACTCTGTAAAACTCTTATCCAAAAAAAAGGCTAAGAAGAGATTGCTTAAGGATGTAATGGACTCTCCATCACTGAAGAGTTTAAAGAAAAATAAACGTCATATATTTGACATGAATTGGGAGAAAATAGGACAATCTCTCATGACTTCAAGTCTTTTTATTCTATGGTAAGACTGAAAAATAGAGCCAACACTTAACATAAATGTCCTCACATATCCAAAATTTAAACCAACTGCATAACCTTATTAAGGGGGGAATGGACAGTGGAAAGCTGTTATGAAGGTTCTTTGTCCGTGATAACAAAGTATCACTGCAGTGAATGAAAAAACAGAAGGGATCAGCCCATGGTCAACCCTTGGTTCCTTCAGCTGAAAAAAAACCTCAAAAAATAGTAAACAAGAGCAAGAAAATCACATTTTAACTTTGAACTCACCTGTTTCATACTGGAATTTTTATTCACTTTTAATGTTCAAGTCACAAATATAACCATTTGTGCTCCTAGAATAAAACTAATCTTGCCCTCATTTTACCTTTAGCCAGCAAGCTCAATGCACTTCGTTGTTGTTGTTGAAAAATAAAGCCATATAAAAATGGTTTTGTAAACAAACCTTCTCGTGGCTGCAATCCCAGCAGGCCTGGGAATGGAAGGTGTTGCACTGTGTTTGTTATCCACAAGTAAAGATCAGTTTTGGAGCTTAACTTCATGAAGAAAAACAGTGCTAGTCAGTTATCAGCGCAAAAAAGAGGCACAGCCAGGTAAATAAATCCACATGGACAAAATCCACATCTGGAGAAGCGACACAACTGGCTTGGCTGTGGAACACAACTGTGAGACAGCTGCAGGAAGGCCAGAAAGCACATCTGCCACTACTTCTGTGTTTGATTCAAATGTGCAGCCAACTGGAATTAACTGTTCTACTGGCCTGTGCCAGGCACTTTTTTCAAAGTCAGTATTTTGTAAGAAACAATGTCAAGTGTGACTGGTAGACCAAGGACTCAGTATGAAACTGTGGGCTGTGCATGTACCCATCCAGTTAAGCTGGTCATCCTTCCTTCCTTTTCCTGTGAGTTTTCTTGTGCAGAGTGCTTCAGGAGAGATGTTTCTGTCTTGCTTCTAAGATGTGTTCCCTTTATAAAGGTTTAGTAAGAATAAATAAACAGGGGTTGCTGATGACACGTCTCCTTAATTCCAAGAGAAGCACTAAACTAAATATGGCAAAGTAAAGAAAGAGTGTAATACGCAAAGGAAATTTCTGGCCCACTTGACCTGCTGATACTTCACATTTTAACAGGAAAGGAAGAAAATCAGCAGACAAAAGAACAGACCATGAACTCTTCCTTCAGTTCTGACAGCCTTCCAGTGAAACAGTTTAGAGTAATAGCCAGGACATTTGGACTGTTTTCTTCAGGGGATTACATTCCTCCATCTATCTCTTCCCAAGCCAGAACGTGTCTTTTTTCTAACTGCACCTGATGCTGACTCATGGACTGCTCTGGACACTGCAAACCCATGAAGGCAAATTAGACAAGGCTGCTTAATTTTTTATTTGCAGTCATTAGGTGGAGAGGAAACCAAGTTCTAGTAGCATGTTCTTGGTGTTTTTTTACTACTTTAATATACTCATCAACGTTATGTGAACAGTGTTCCTAACTTCATATGGCAGATGTTAATTCTTGGATTTATATCATTTTAATTGTTTATAATAAAGTCATGAAAACTAGACAGCTATGGAAAAGATCATTATGGTTTCAGAATTTTACTTGTAATCCAGCACGAAACTACAGCAAAAGTTTTACTTTCGTATGGCAACCACAGTTCAACAAAATTACGTTGAAGTCAAGTCAGTTATTAACAAGTATGTAAACCAAGCAGTACGTAACAGCTGCATGGTCTTTCATTCTACCTGTTACCTGCTAAAATTTAATTAAATTCATTATTTTCCACTGGACACTAGAAAAACAACATTTTTTGAAAACAATAGTATTTCACATGTTTCACCCAAAATACACTGATAGTTGAGGTGAAAAGTATAAGCACTAGTAAAAATGGAAGGAATTGAACGTTTATGAAATTAGGTAGTTGCATGAATGTGCAGATTTGTGGTATATTTTACTATATGCAAAGAAGACAAGTTTTCCAATAACTGAAAATAAACTACTCTTCAGCAGGATTTAGGAAACCCCTAGCACTTGTGAAAAGAGATGATTAGAACTGTAGTCAATGAAGAGCTGATGTTTAAAAAAAAATGTGAAGAAGCCGTGTTTTGAATTGATGTGTTTCAGTCTACAATGCTGAGAATAAGGAAAGGATTCATGGCAAGGATTAGGATGCTACAAATCATATGGAACATATGAATAGAAGTCTGTTTCCATGTATCAATAGGGGTTTAATTTCTGAATGAGAAGCTTAAGCAAGGGCACATTCTTTTGTAAAATATCCCACGGGTTTCCTAGAATACACAGATGTAGTGACATCCTCACTTCTAACTTTATTCAATAGGTTCTTATAAATTCTTTATGAATGTTTAATTTAATTCCTAGAAAAGTAACATATTGAAATTTTTTTTGGAGAAGGATAATAAAAATAGAAATAAAGTTCATGACAGAGAGAAAACTGAATTCCCTCAACCTAAGAAGCAATATTTATTAAGGAGAACTGCTTATAACTTCTGAAAGTTTGCTACTCTGACTGCTATCTGAAACCATTATTTCCCAGGGGAAAAAAAAACCCAAGCCAAAGCAAAACAGCTGGAACACATCCTAGAGATAAAAAAAATAAATCACTTGCAAGTGAATTCCACACTCAGAAGCCCCAGTCAGTACTCTATACAAACAACAAAACAAACAAAGCCCAGAAGGAGCATTAACATCCCTGGTAACTGGTGTCTACTAATTGCAGAGCATCAGGACAGCTTCAGTGGAAAAGCAGAGCCTGAATAGGATTGTCTGATAAATCTACTACCTTCAAACACTCCACACAGTATTCTTGACCCTGTAGGTCACAACCTTTTGCTCCGAAGTCACTCATGCCAAAGGGAACAAAGAGGTTCATCCCATTCTGTTCAGCCCTTGTAATTATTTGTTACAGTTTAAAGTCATCTAGCATTATGTACATAGCAGTTTGGTGAATTACACATGCTCTTTTCAAACAAAAATTCCACAGACAAAATGGATGTAATTTAAAAATCTGTAAGGCAGCCCAAAACTTTACAAGTTTTATTACTTTCATATTTAGCTTGTAAGAATTCTATGTAGTAAACAAGTTGTAGCAAACAAATTAGATATAATAGCCTCCAATTATGTCTAAACCAAACAAACATGAATTAATTCACAATAGAAGAAGGTTAGGAATTTATCTGAAGCTTAAATTCACAAAGATGGGAAAAACACATACTGACCACAATTGGGTAAGAAAAATAGGGTACCATCAGAGAGCAGCATAGTCATAAGTAAGTCTTCAGATAGTTTTCATTCTCAAATTTCACATCGCTAAAAGTTTGCTGTCAAATATAATATTTCTTTTATGGTGTAATTTAGCTGGAGTCTGCCAAAAGCACTGTATAAAAATGATTACTTCACCTTATGAATCACTTTTCATCAGCATACTTTTAAATACAGCTGTGAAGCTTTTGTTCTAGAGAAAAACAACAATTTTACACTGTTGATTTATCTATGATGGAGCAAAGGGTGGAGTCTGGGGATTTAGGATGTTTTGAGGTTTTTTATATTTAGTATTTTTAATATTTTTTGATATTTATTTGTTCTGTATTTTAAGTATAACTACTTCTTCTATAAATACATTTCAAAATACATAAAAATATGTCCACTGTTAGCTTGCAAAACAACATTATATGGCATTCAGAGATGAATGTGTTTCATAACGTGCTTGCAAAAAATTAACCTGAGGAATGCAGCTAAGTGAGTTTTGGGGGTCACACGGCAGTCTGCAATATCACTTTGGACTCCATTAGGAAGAACATTTTATTGATATTGCTAATCCTACTAGAAATGCTAAGGTCTAAATGCTCTAGAGCCATCTTTAGATGTCCTCTTTAAGGGCCACATCTTGCAGAACATGCAGATATATCTGAAATTGGCAGTTTGAAAGGACAAAGTAACCAATGCCCATCTTACTCATGTCAAATCCTAGTAAGAGTACTTCATTAATTATTTTCTCATTTTTGGATTCTTGATCCACCCCTATGGGCCAGAAGAAAACACATGCAAGAAGGTTTAGTATAAAAGGAGCAAAGGAAAGTTGACTACAAGCAATCTGTGCCAGGAATAGCATAAGTGCTTTCAACAGTGTTTCAGAAAAAGTTTCCATAGAGGTTTTTCTGGTGTTTGTTTATAATGTGCACAGAATTACATTATTTAAAGGATCTTCTCTGGAAGCTTATCCTCCAAAATGTTGCATATTCCTATTATCAGGGCAAATATTCCAGAATTAAGACTTCTTGATAGAGGCAAGCCACACTGATGTCCAGACAACTAATGAACCCTGTAGCTACAACCTTGACAAAGCAGCATGTGCTGTGAAGCTTCAGAATATTTATGTGGTCAAGTCAGAGAGGCTCCACAGAGCACTTGGTCACACACATTTTAGCTGGCTCTAGATAAAATAAAATGATACAGCTTGATCTAGACTCTGTACAGACCTTCTGATTCCTTGCAAATGGGTAACAGGGGCTGCAAAACACTTTTCCTCGCATGGAAGACTCATGAAGATACAAGAGGCAGTGTAGTGGTGGTGTCAAATAAAAAGACAGAATAATGCTGCACCTCTTCATTAAGCCTACTGGTTTGCCAGGAGAGGTTTCCACAGAGGAGCAGTGTGCATACAAATCTGCTGGTGTTTTGTATATTGAAGATGGAGAGAGAGCTCATGGAGAAAAGATATCTTTTATCTTCTCGGATTTATCTTGCCCTCCTGGAGGATTCAGACTCTCTTACCAGACATGCGTATTACCCAATTTGTTTCTTGGGGTTTGTACATGTCTTTTCTGTTGTTCCATCAATATATAACTTGCATGGTTACAAACAGTAACTTAACTTTAAAAGTTATACTGAAATTGTGTCTCAAATTAATTTAAATTAAAAATTAATGATCAATCACAGAATCAAAGAATGATTTGTATCCGAAGGTACCTTATACCTTATCTAGGTCATATTCCTCTAGTATAGGCAGGGACATCTTCCACTAAACCAGGTTGCTCAGAGCCCATTCAACCTGGCCTTGATCAGTTCCAGAGATGGGACATCCACAGCTTCTCTGGGCAACCTGTGCCAGTGCCTCACCACTCTCATAATAAAGAATTTCTTCCTTATATCTAACTAAATCCATTCTCCTTCAGTGTAAATCCATTTCCCCTTGTCCTATCATTACATGCCCTTGTAAAAAGTCCCTGGAAGGTGCTCTAAGGTCTCCCTGGAGCCTTCTCTTCTCCAAGCTGAACAGCCACATCTCTCTCAGCCTGTCTTCACAGGAGAGGTGCTCCAGTTCTCTAATCATCTCCATGACTCTACTCTGGATTCACTCCAACAGATCCACATCTTTCCTGTGCTGGGACCCCAGAGCTGGACACAGCACTCCAGGTAGGGTCTTACCAGAGCAGAGCCAAAGGCAGAATTCCCTGCCTTGCCCTGCTGGCCACATTACTTTGGATGGTTGTCTTTCTGGGCTGTAAGGGCACATTGCCAGCACATGTTGAGCTTCTTGTCAAACAATATTATTCTTGTCAAACAATATTAATCAACTTTTTGCTCTGATACATCAAAGTCATGTCTTACACAACTCAGATTTTGAGTATCTGCACACAGTGAGCATTTTTATTGCTACTTTATCTAACTTGCCAGCACATCAAACCATAACTTGTTGAACTTCTCTGCCTTCCAGGGTTTGTTTTTTTGGTTCTTTTCCAAATATGTAGTTTTCCTTTTTTAATAGTTATAATAGGTATTAATAGCTTTAAAAAAATAATCTAAACTGAAAAGAGTGCACAAAAACAGTTATCTTTTTAGAGACAAGAAAAATACCAAGACTTTTAAATGCCCTTTATTATTGATTAGACAAGGGGTTTTTTCAATCATCCCCATTCAACTTCAACAGAAGAGTGGCAAAGTTGTTTAAAACCTGTTAGACTAAATAATTTTTTTTTTCATGAACAGTTAAACCAACAGTTTCTTCCAGAAGCAAGCGAATCCATGGAGCCTGGTTTCTGAGAAAAGGGCAGAGCAAGCATATTCCATGAGTGCAACACCCTCACGCACTTCTCTGAGGTCTGCAAAGGATGGGGCTCATCCAGGAGCCTGTGATCACCAGCACAGCTGTCTTGTCTGCACAACTGCTTAGTGTTATGAAAAAGGCAGAATTTTCTGTATCTTTGGAACCTTTATGCTTTTACAAATATGACCAAAACTGCCTCTAGGATTCAAAGCTTCCTTAGGAAAGAGACCGGCAGAACCACAAGGGAGTGCCTTGGGTAACATCCTTCCTTCTTTAAAACCAGGTGAAACACAGACAGGATTTCACTTGACTAATACATGAGGTTTTACAGTTATATCCCCTGACAGAAATGATACCTGTTAAAAGGCTAACCTGAAAAAGATACACTTAAGAAAAACAAACTTTCCCCGACTCTTATCTTTTTCACATCTTGTCATCTGTTTTTGTGGGAAGTTTCTATTAACATATGTTCACAATATGAATTTCAAAAGTCCCATATTAAATTTAATCCATTATATTTTGAAATGGAGATTCTCATATATCACGTTTTTACCCTTCTTTGCCCTCAGATTGCCTCATTCTGCCAGCATAAAGCAGCTAAATTTAAATCCACAACGAATTTGAAAATCACACCGTTTGTTGCTCAAAATCTCATTAAACGGGCAGTTTTAAAATTCACATCAGTAATTTTCTAAACAGATATACCACAGCTACAGTGTCTCCTCTTTTGCAAAACATTCAAGGAAACACCACAAAATTATATGAAGCCAGAAGAAAGTGCCATAGTTTGCTTGCCACAGATTGCCTTAATCAATGCTTCAACAAACTGGGATTATTTGAGTTTTAAGTGCTTTATGAAGAAAACCCACACCCCATAACACATTCATACAAAAATTTAACTGTGGGTGTTTAGATAAATTAAATATAATGTTCATAATAAATTATTCCTCAGATCCCAGTGTTAGTTGAAAAACTGAAATACTGCACCAGCTTGCAAATCGATGTCCATAAGAATAAATTCATATGTGTATGTCAAAAGAATTACTCACTTTACTGGCAAAAACTGACTTATTTCTCCAAGATGGGTCTCAAATTCCAGAAAATATAACAATGGAAAATTTGCTGTAGGATGCTGGTTCTTTGGTATCATTTGGATAAAGGATTTTTCTCAAGGTTAGCTGAGAAAGAGCCTGTCAGTGACTGCAGCCATCACAACATAAAAGCAAACATTATGAAGACTATATTTCATTTGCAGATAAGAGCAAAATGAAACAGTAAAGCATTAAAACTTGGGACATTCACATTTTTCTCATTCTTAAATGAGGTTCCCAATATCCAATTTTATTCCCTGTTGGTATTTTATTAAATGGTGCTTTTTAAACTAGACAACAACTGGTGGGCCACCCTACCATTCAACAGGGCATGCCAGAAAGACATGGAATTCCATTGAATTTTGTCAAGTTCCTTTATGAAACAAAATCACCAATGATGCACATATATAATAGACACGCACACTTTTTTTTTTTTCTGTCTTGTCCTCTAGTAGAGGTACCTAGCCTCAGGGATACAATTTGTTAGATGCTGTGCCCACACTCTGGCAACACACAGACATGGCTGGAAGGAGGCTGTACTGCAGGATCATGCCCATTACCTAGAGTAAGCAAACTTAATTCTCAGCAAGGAACCACACTTCTGATAAGCAAATCTTCTTATCCCTTATTCCAGAAACTCATCAGACTTACTCGCTGTGAAGCCTGTCACTAAAGAAAATGTTAAACGAAAGGGAAATTAAAAGGTGGATTTTCCTTTCATAAGTGTTTCCCTGGCCTCAACAGGCAGCTCAATGCTCAGTTGAATCTATTTAGATTTAGGAGACATAAAACATGGCTTCAGATCTGGGTGGTCTGTGTAATGTCCAAGAATATATGAATTGGCTCACCTTCAAAATAATATTTTGCTGCTTTCTTTTCCTCAAACAATAAATTATATCCACTTCTGCAGTAAAATCACGGGGTAGTGTCTGACAACACTGTTGCTCCACATCTACTGCTGGGTGTGTATCACTGACATCCATCTGCCTCTTCCATTTAAAATAGCAGGACCACTTCAGTAAAACTATTATTACAACTGGATGAGAAGATATAAAGTCAGAAGGTGCTGCTTTTACACAGTTTCATAAACAGATGAAAAGTCTTTCTTTCATCATGCCCTAAGGGAAAAAAAAAAGGCAGGTCTCCCTCTGTAAAATTAGCTATGTGCAAGGTGCAGCCAGAACTCTGCTGAAGCCAGGAAAAATCTGACAAGGAAGAACTGAGAAACTGAGTTGTGCCATTAATTACTGAAGAAATCAAGGTATCAATCTACTACCTTCTGCAAGGCATTTTCTGTCATAAAATCATATTTTCAATAATATGAACATCTGTATAGTGCTTCAATGATCTTCACAGCACCTCAGGCTTATTTAACACTACATGAGTTCCTAAATGTAGTCCAAAATTAACATTCCATCCAATCCAATCTTGTAAAGTCATACCACACCTCTAATTATGTGTCTTATAAATACAGTGGTTTAAATTTTTATTTTATTTTTCATAGTTCCCAATTATAACTGATTTTTACACAGAAAAAAATTTTGAAGTCCTAGTAAGCATTAAAAGAATATTTTACCCTTCCGCATTACTAGTATTTCAAAACTAAATCTGCTAAATAGAGTATTTAATTTTCTGAGACCAAAACCCACATTATGTCACATTTAACTGTGCAGCAAGTATCCATATTAAACCATTAAAATCCCATGCTGCCTGACAACCACCAGTCAAACATTGTATTTAAAGAAACACTGTCATATAGGTTAAAAAAACAGTATTTGGTTTAAGAATGGGGAATTTACCTAAAATCTGGTATTTTCTACAACTATGTCAACAACGCTTAAATTTCCTTGTGCTGCATCTTTCCACCAGCATTGACTAAAAGGTTAATTCCACCCTATGTTTTTCAAGCAGCTTTGAAACCCAAACAACTTAAATTGAAATGAACCAGAACAGCGCCTGCTCTGAGGTTTCCAGCCACACACATCCAGCAATGGTACTGCTGGGTATTCACCAAATATGCCACTGCCAGAGACCACAGCAGGACATGCATGTGGTGTGTGTGCCACAGACCACAGCTGCTCATGAGGGACTCCAGGTGAGCCTAACAGAGGACTCTGTGGATGCCATGACCTCCACTCAGATCATCACCACTGACAACACTCACTTCTTCAATACTGACCAATGTCCCACCCCTGAAAGGGATAGGGCAGCCCTTCAGGAAGGCTTCTACATGGCTTCCTCTGTATTTCCTCAACCTACAGCAGGCAGGCTTTAAGTAAGCTAATCATGTTTTCTCCTAATTGCTTCCAAGATGGAAAGGTAAATTCCTTCTCTTCCATTCCCCAAAGAAGGATTCAGAACCTTCACACCATGGACTACTCAGGAGCTAGCTCTGTCACATCTGAATAGATGCTACATCAAACTGTAGATCCGACGTGTATATCCTAAGTTCATGACCAACCATACACCCGACCATTTTCAGACTGGTTTACACATGACAGGGCCTCATTCGAAGACTGTTCCTGTTTCTTGTGGCTACAGCAGATCTGTGGGGGTTGGTTTGCACTTTCACAGGACACACTTCACACTCTAAGTGCCATACTCTGCCGTTCAGAAGTCACCACGAGCATCTTCCTCCAAGGAACAGGGCAAGTGCTTGTTTGTTAGCAGAACTGAAACACACAACGACCTTAACAAAACAGTCGTTCCATGTTGTCCCCCTGCCCCCAACTACACAAGCTATCATTTTTCCATCTTACAAGACTCTGCAGAGATAGGAGAGCGAGCAGCTATGTCCTTGGCTCCTGGGGAAGGAAGGCAGTCAGTACAGAAGGCCTGTGGCCCAGACCTGGCTCTGACAGGCACCCCAGCCACACAGTCCCCCCAAGTACAGAGCAAGGGCTCACAGGCAGTGGCCTCCCAGAAGACAACTGCTCCATGAGGGATTTTTCTGCAAGTACCCTCTAGCACTGAGACTTTAACTCAATGAAGGAATGAGACCTCCTGTGGGGCAGGAAGATGGAGGTGGGGGGAGATCAGTCACCCATGATTTGCACTCTGCTGCCAGGTTTCCAGCTGGGTTAAGCATTGTGTGACAGACCTGAAATCCTGATCAAGTCCTTGATTTATGTTTTGGCATGCTTCACCAGTGCTTCTCAGCAGGACTAGATGAATCATTGATCTGTTCCAGTACAATGATTTCTATGTATGCTCATAACCTTGGAAGACTCTGTGTAACATTTGAACGTGCAATTAGCTTGCTCAGTGCTCAGCTTTAAATGCTGAATTTTATCCAAGTTGAACACTTACCTTGTTACTGCCTAAGTGTGCACATTTAAAAAAACAAATTTTAGAAAAAAATAGAAGTTTTCTAGAAAATACAAACTTTTTAGAAAAAATATAATCATCTCTTAGATCTTAATTTAGGCCTAAGTTTAAACATTTTGTGAGATAAATAGTTCATAAATTAACTGTATTGGACAGTAATACTCTTATAAAATCCTTGACGCCAGAAAAGCTTGGTTTAATTACTGAATAAAATAAATGTAGCAAGACAGACAGCTAGTCCTTGAGCATTCTTCCTGAATTCTGCCTCAATCACGCTCATGGCAGGTCAGACACAGACAGACACAAATGAAAGTAACTACAACTGCCAATGCTCAGAGAGCTCAAATAACTCTCTACCCTTGCACAGCCAGGAGCCCACTGACATCACTTTTTAAAACAAATGCAAAAGAAAAAAATTATAATGATCTAAAGAAATTTCCTGTTATTCTGCTCAAGAGAAAACCCCCATCCCATGTCCTTCACATATGGTGGACACCATCAGCATTTTCCAGGCTCAGAACTCGGGGCATATTTTGTTAATGAGCATTACAGACAGATTTCCAAAGCTGTAACTTGTGAGGCCTTTGGAGCACCAGGAGCTCCAGGCTCCTTGGGGGTCCCTGACCTCCTCTTCACAGGTGGGTGCCACAAGGCTGAGGACCAGAGCAGCTCTGCTTCCCACCTGCCACATCACTGACTCTGGAAAGACTGAGTTTTCAGCCGTACCTCCACTTTGGTTTTCCCCAAATTAGGCTCAATTTGATCCTTACAGCTCCATTTCATGTCTAATGTAACACCTTGAGCAACTCTGGCAGTTAGAGTAAAGGAGAGACAATTACCTTTGTAATTGTCAGAATTGTTACAGAAATACTATATACTGTGCAAACAATTCTTTCCTCTATTTATCCAAGAATGTCTGAGGTTTTATAGGGAAGTCAGGCAATATTCATTACACAATTAAGCAAAGAAAACAATTAATATAATGTTTTACTGAGTCTTGCTCAAGCTGTGGGGTATATTCACATTCATATTCACCATCAACTACCAACTTACTTGATTGTGAAAACGAAGCAACTTCTTCCTGTTTGTTAAATATTCACATCAGAAACCACCTGAGATTATATTAGATTAAATATCCAATTCCCAAGTGTTACTTTTAAAACACCAGACAAAATAGTTCAGGCAATATTCCACTTCAATATTTTTTTTAATCAATAAATCTAAAAAAGTGCTTATCTATCATTCCAACAAGTAACAGCAAAGAATACTTTAACTAAAAAGAAAATGAAAATAATTATTTCTCTTTCCATGATTTTTTTTTAGTTGCTAGCATACTCAATATCAAAAAAGTTCTTAAAAATCAGGAAATGTCATTGTAGAACTACAACACCTGGTGTTTAAAAAGGAATTTACTATTAATTCTGTAAAAACTCTAAATGAACCTTAAGTGGCAATGCCTTCTGAGGCACTTTAATGCAATGGCATGAAACTACAGATGTAGTTTATTAAACTTTTTCTTTCACCTATCTTTATCTTTTAAGCTGCAATTCTCACATAGCATGAAATAAATGACATGAAAATTGCAACTTAAAAAGGATATTTGAGTGCACATTTTAAAGTAATGGTACTTGAAAACTCTTAGGTAAAGGGGATATTTCTGGAAAACTTTTTTCAATATAAAAATGCAGATGAGGTCGTCTACCTTCTACCTACCGAGATATCTAAAACAAGATATCTGCACCAAATTAGACCTGACATAAGATGAAAAGAGCAAAGCACAGGAGAAGAGATGCTAAGCAGAACAGGGAAGGTGTTGGGTTCTTGAGATGAATGTCAAGGTAATCATTTCCAGCTAAGCGAGGAAAAAAAAATAAAATAGAAGGCTGTTACTGAGCAGATGACTACTGAAAGAGAAATTCTCCAAAAGCTCACTCTGCATGGTGGCAGAGTAAGAGCTGTGTGTAAATAGCACCCTGAGGTTTACCAGCAGACTAGTGACACACAGTATGCCAAGGAGCACTTACGGAAGAGAGAAATTATCCTACATTGCACATACCTCAAAACCCTTCAGACCTGAATTGATTTTATCTCTGCATTATCAGACACCTTCTGAAATTATAAAGAGTGTGTGGGTTTTTCCTTCATTCCCTGCTTTTGCAAATAAAATAAAATGACAGAAAAATCATGAGCCTAGCATAGCAGACCATCTCATCTGGGGAAAGGAAACCTCCAGGTCTGATTTAATGGGCATAGGTTAGGATATCCCGTACAGAATTAAGTGTTCAACAATTCCAGTTTCTTGAAAAGAAAAGCCCCTCTAAATAGATGACTTATTTATGTGTAGTCTATAGAACAGAGTAGAAAAGATTGGAAAAAATAAGACCTCAAACTTAACTATTTGCAAATCTTATCTTGGTGCTCTGACAATTTAAAACACCAGGTCTTCCCTAACATGGAATCTTAAGTTATTTCAAGTAGAGGGCTTCTGAATATATATATACACACACACACACACACCTATATACACAAAACATAGTATTTATATACAAACTATTTTTGCTCAAAGTCAAAGAATAGTTTCAGCTGAAGTTGTACTTTACAAGGAGGAATAGAGAGGTACCAATTAGGGGGCAAATAACAGAAATGCACAGTTTAAATTTAATTTAGGAGAAGGCAGTCAACCAAACAGTTCCTAGATCCTAAAACATACCATCATAGCTTTGGTTGTTTTCCAAAGTCCTGTTTACTTTATATTAAATTAATATAGTATTATAAATTAAAGTCTTAAAATGCATTTGCAGATCCAATGCCAGAGGACTTTAAAATTAGAATTGAAATGGAGCTGAAAGTGCAGGCATTTCCACCTTTGACTACGTTATTTAATGAGACTAAGAATGTTCAAAAGAAAACTGACTTTATATTCATTTTCTCTTTCCTGAGAAAGGCTGCATTTTTCTTTACCTCTCATTGAAACCTAGATAACTGCTTGTCAACGGATACATGTGAGCACAAATGTGCATATCAGTGCACTGTGTTATCTATAATTCTGAGTACCAGGTGGCATGTTCAACATTTTATTAATTGCTGCTATGTTACTTGATTGCAAGGGCACTTTAAAGAAGAATATGCACAGAATTATTCATAAAATTACATTATTACATATTCAAAATTAATAGTAGCTATCTGTGAACTGAATGTGTCTGAAATAAGGATGTGCTGAGAGGGCAACACAGAACCACCAGACTGCTTTGGTAAATCAGAATAACTCCTGAGTAAGTCACTGTATGCTTCCCAAAGACAACTGACAGCAGATTAACAGTGAACCTACTGTAAATGATCGCATCTTCAGCTTAGCAAATATATAATACAAGCAAATGTTTCTTATATTACCAAAGAGAAAAGCATGGATATTGGTTAAGAAACTCAAATAATTTATTTCTGCACTTTCCCTTTATGTTTATAACTTCTTAAAACACACTCAAGCACTTCATGACACCTGATAAACCATTTTGATAGTGGTCTAGAGCAGTCAATGGTTTTACATTTTAATCAATATGATTTACATTGTATTTCTAATATGACTTCAGACTAGAACTGCTTGGGTGGGTTGTGCTGATATAACTCAAACTGACAGTGCCCTGTCACCTACTCACAGCACACTCAGTGAAAACATTCACACTCTTATCAGAAGCCACAAATAAAGCTCCAAACCTCTTAAACGATTTGAAAGCTTTGCTTTCAGCATAAGGCTTACCCTTTGTTTGTCCCTGTGAGAAGAGGTGCATCAACAAGAAATTATCAGTAACCTGTCAGTCTTTATTATAGAGTGACAACAGAGGATAAGTTAAATTCCAATTTCATTAAGTCAGCTTTGGAAGGTAACACATGCTGAACACCTAATAGTGCTACCTTTTAGCTGGGTCTAATATTTAACTTTTCAAAAGGACGAGGACAAATCAAATCACTTTCTTGTCTTATTTTATCAACTGATCTTTACAAAATTAGAAGCATGAACTCAAAGCAGAATTCCAGAAAGAAGCTTTTCTATTTATTTATACATTCTGGTTTCAAGCATTTTATGACTTCAGTTTTTCCTCAAGTGCTATAGGCAGTTATCTCTTTAGTTAATTCTTCATGCAGCAACAGAGAGAGAAAAGATATTCTAAACCAGGAAATGAATAACTGTAAAAACCTTAAGTTCCCTGGTATTTCCATCATACAACTGATGAGATATCAATATTTCAAAAGCCTTCTACAGTAACTGCTAAATAAAGATCTGTGCTACAATAATTTATCTTTTCTTTCTTTCTTCAGGCGACCTTGCACTCCTGGAAGAAATGCATACAAGCATGTATAGAGACCCAGCCTATGGCAGCTACCACACGTTTGCATTGTGCGATCACAAAGGTGCTCCAGCTACTCCTCAACACATCATCTTCCTCTCTACAGCTGATCTTTGTAACTTCGGTGACATATTTATTTTGCCAGCAGTCCTTCCTCAGAAATTCTGCCACTAAATACAATCTACTGTTCTTCGGCACCTAGGTGATACAAAACATAGTATTTCCAATAGATTCTCTTTCAGGAGTGCTGGTTCATGCCTTATGCAGGAACAGGAATCATTATTCTTTAAAAATCCTATATAAATATCAAAATTTCCATGTCAGTTCAACACCAGCCATTTAGCCTCCATGTATGAATGCTGGCCCCCTTGAGTTCTCCTGAATTAACTCTCAGAGACAGGGTCATAACCACACTTGAATTTAGACCCAAGTTATATAGAATAAGCACATAGACGCATAGAAGAAATTTCACCTAGTCGTTTCTCCATCAAAAACAAGGACTGCAGTTCTACTCTTCATATCAACCCTGGACATCAAACCATCCCTCACTATTCGGTGATATTAATATGAGAAAGTTTCTCAAATATAATTATTTCTAACCCAATCTAGACCCTGTACTTTTAGACTATTATTTCCTTTGCTTTTTACCCAAAAGAGAGTTCTTTTCTTGCCCCCATTACAGAAGTACTGCACACATGAGAGACTATTATCAGCTTAGCCTCTTTCTAGAACAAACAAAACATTTCAAGTAATTTCAAGTTCCTCAAACAATATGGTCTGTAAATGTCTGATCACTCCCATTCTGCTCTGGCTCTGCACAACGTGCCCATGTATAGATGGATTTTGTTACTGCAGCTGACATTACTGACACTAAGGAGGGAGCAGTGGTAACTTCACATGCTTTGTATGCTGTACTCTAATTTATATCATCATAGAACCAGAGAATGGTTTGGGCTGGAAGGGACTTTAAAGATCATCCAGTTCCAACCTCACTGCCATGGGAAGGGACATCTTCAATTAGATCAGGTTGCTCAAAGTCCCATCCAGCCTGGCCCAGAACACTCCCAGGGATGGAAGTACGCTCCGTCTCACTGTCTACGTCATTGATGAAGACCACTAACAGAGCTATGTTCCAAGACAGAGTTGTGAGGGACACCACTCATCACTGGCCTCTACCTGGACACAGAGCCATTGATGACAACTCTCTGGTTGTGTCTATCCAGCCACCAGCCACATACACCCAATTACAATCGCTGTTTTCCACATCTCGGCTCTTTGACTCATGCTCAGGTTGCCATCTAATTCCTATGCACTGCTATGAAGAGCTGTGACCCACAAAGAGGTTCCAAATTCTCCATCTGTACAGTTGGAGTTGCATCTGTACAGTTGCACTTCTGAAGTGCAGAACCTTCCATCAATTTGCACTGTATATTTTGGGAATATTTTCCAATTTTCCAAATTGCTCTGAATGACATATTCATTAGATCTGTGGAAAAAGCCAGACATCTTGGATGACAGGTTTGGTCTCATTGTTCAACAACTTTAATAATGACCAGGATGATTACTTAAAGCTTGATATTAAATCTGTGGATGGAACCCATTATCCCTTCCACTCTGATGGTAAATTCAGTACTTGGGTTTTTCAGCCAGCTTTAAGTAGGAGGGTTTTTTCCTACAGTGTACTTTCTGGCCTTTCCTATGAGAATGTCACATGAGAGTCTGTCTAAAGATTTACTGAAGATATATGATATCCTCTATTACTTCTGAATCAACGAAGCCTCTAATCTTCACAGAGGGAAGCCAGATTGACTTGACACAATTCATTCTTCATCAATAACTGTGCACACTGTTATTCACCTCATTGTTTCTTCTCAGTATCTTCAAAGAGTGTATTTGAGGAATCATGCCAGAATTTTTGACATTTGCATGATCCTGGGCTAAATACTACTGTAATGTCTCATTGAAAAAAATTAAATATCTTTTCATTCAAATTTATACAGAAAAAAACCTCTGGCATATCAGAAAATTACTATTTAAAACACCTAACTTACCCCACATACTTTACACAGCAGACTTAAATCTAAAATGCACTAATCTTACTCCTTTGAGAAAATACTCAAATATGACTGTTCTAATTTAAATTTTTTTCAGGGTTTTCCTCACTTACTATCTACTTATATTATCTTCTTAATATAAGATTATTTTAGTTCTTAATTATCTTACTCACACTGTAAGTGAAATCCAAGTTTTTTTATAAGTTAATTAAAATGAACCATAGTTTCACCTGATGATGAGAACCATGGTTTGGTATTAATGTAAGAGTAGAATCAGAATCTGAATTAGAGTTTATTATTATATTAATCAGATCTGATTAGTTCACGGTAAGGTTTATTTGGGCAAAAAGTGTAAGACTAGAAACCTTTCCTCAGTATGGTTTCTAGTCAATGTATCAAACATATGAAAGGGAATAAAGAATGTCTCATTCTTTAGAGTATTTGAAATGGCCCATAAAGTCTCAGTTTCACAGAAGAAACTGGTTTTTCTCGCAGCAGTTTCTTTTTCTGTGAAATTGAGACTTTATGAACTGAAGCATGTCTGTGAAAATCATCTATGACATAATTTATACTCTTCCAACCAAATAACCAGATGGTAGAATGAAGAAGAACTATGTAAATCAATGTTTATAAAGTAGCAGACATTTGACAGGCTTCAAATTATGTCCAGGGTACACTGATAGATGCCATTATCCATTACTGTGCTTTCTCTGACATTTTATCTAAGGGCCAAAAGCCAAAAGAAAGACCACAAGCATCTAACCACAAAGTAGCTCTTATTTTCCTATTCTAGTCAGCAATTAGCTCACAGGAACAGAATTTCAAGTATTTCCAATGCCTGTAGTTAAAAATATGCCTTATTCTAAAATGAAATACAAATGTCATATGCTAAAAGCCATATTTGGGACTGCAGTCTTTGAACTACAAATATACATTCAGTTTGCACAGTAGTTACACGTAAAATATTTTATCATGTGCAACCCTTACATAAACAGAAAGACTATTTATTTTAAAAATAAACACAGAAACATGTAGACTCTAATGTAATGTAATTGCCTTCTGCTTTTCATGAAACGGAGATTTTCTGCCCTGTCTGCTATCAAATCAGAAACATGTGATGAGTGTGAGTCACCAGTTCAAGACTTGTATTTCACGACCACGCTGGTGTCTGCAACCGCTCAGTCTCGCCACAAAGAATTGTAGCAATCAAATAGACACAGGTAACATTCAAATGACAAGCAGGGATTTCTGAATTCTAAATCCACCTTCTAAGAATTATAGTTCATTTCTTGGTGTGACTCTCATGGGTGGATTTTCTTAAAACATAGATGGTTCTTAAATTTTTCCTAACTGCCACTCCAAGGGATCTCTCTTTCTTTAATGTCAGGAGAATATTTTTCTTTTCTAATTTAAACAAGCAACTACACAGACCCTCAGTTCAGCAAAACCAGGTAACTATTTTTAAGAGAGCAGCAGCAGCAAAACCAGGAAGAACTGACAGGCAACAAATGGGCAAAAGAAATTAAGCCAAGGAGCTGGGACAGCAAAGAAAACAAGAGGAACAAAGAGTAGAGAATGTGTTGATGATAACTTCCTCCTCCAAGTGATAGAGGAGCCAACAAGGACAGGAGCTATGCTGCACTGTTCCCACCAAGACAGGGCTGGTGGGGGATGTGAAGCTCAAGGGCAGCCTGGGCTGCTGTGACCAAGAAGCAGCAGGGTTCAAGATCCTTACGGGAGCAAGGAGGACACACAGAAAGCTCAATCCCCTTCAGGAGAGCAGACTTTGGCCTCTTCAGGGATCTGTTTGATATAATACCATGGGAAAAAGCCCTGAAGGGCTCAAGAAATCTGGTTGATACTTAAGGATCATATCCTTCAAGTTCAGGTATGATGCATTCCAAAGAGGAAGCTCAGCAAAAATGCCTGGAGGCCTGCATGGATGAACAATGTGCTCCTGGGCAAACTCAAACAAATAACAACAACAACAACAAAAAAGCCTACAGAGGATGGCAGCAAGGACATATAGCCTGGAAGAAATGCAGAGAGATTGCCTGAGCAGCCAGGGATGAGGTTAGGAAAGATGAACCCCTGAGAGAATTAAATCTGGCCAGGACACCACAGGCAACAAAGTAAGTTCTCTAGGTACACTGGTGATAAAAAGGAAACAAGGGGAAACACAGACCCTCTCTAGAAAGAAATGAGAGACATGGTTACACGGGATTTGGAGAAAAATTAGGTACTCAGTGACCTTTTTGCCTTAGTCTTCATCATCAAGGGCTCCAACCACGCCGTCTGAGTTGCACAAGGAAAAGTCAGGGACTGAGAGATGGAAGAGTCATTTGGTATAGGAAAAGATCAAGTTTGACACCATCTTTGGAACCTGAAGGTGTACAAATCCATAGAACCTGAGGAGATGCATCCACAGATCCTGAGGGAACTGACGGATTAAGTGGCTAAGTCACTTCCCATCCTATCTGAGCAGTTGTGGCAGACCAGTGACTGGAAAAGGGGAAACAAAATTCCCACTTTTAAAAAAGAAAAAAAGGGAGACCCAGGAAACACAGGACCTTTGTGCCTGGCAAGATCATGGAGGAGACCCTCCAGGAAACTATGCTAAGGTACATGGAAAACAAAGTGGTGATTGCTGACAGCCAACATGGCTTCACTAAGGGTAAATTGTGCCTGACAAATTCGGTGGCATTTTACAATGGGGTGGTGGTGGATAAAGTAAGAGCAAGTGATGTCACCTGCTGGACTTGTGCAAAGCATTCAACACTATCCTCATAATATCTTTGTCTCTTGCCTCCTACTATGGTTCTATATAGCTGTTTATGTACTACTTCCTACCTAATTCTCTGGCAGCAATTCTGCACCATGCCTCACTTTTTAAAGTTAAATTATGTCCTGTAATAAGGAATGCAGGAGGGATAGCCTTGTGATTTAAGGACTGGGCTGGAACTCTATGGCTTGAAGGCACACAAATTTCGTCTCTGACCTTCAGCAGGGTACTTAAATCTTCTCCTTTAGTACTTAGTATGTAAAAGGTAAAGTGCCTCAAAAGTATGTGAAAAGCTAAGTCAATTACCTGCCAAATCTTTACTATACAGTACACACACATAATAAATATCATACAGAAAAATTATTTTAAATAAGAAAAAATCTAGTTGCTTGTAGTGTTGGCAAAAAACATAGATAAAATACATCCAACAGTTTTGAAATCCTGCAAAAATACAAGCCAATCCCTACAGCCTGTGAATGGATCTTTTTAGCAGCAGGATTAAAGTGACCAGAAATCTTGTCTGCACTATAATTCCACTCATAGAGCTTGGTACTTTAATGCCAGGATCAAAGACAGAAATTGAATCTGTGAACCTCAATTGCTTTTTCATCATCTGACTTGTAATATCAGCCTTGTTCTGGCTAGTGCCTGGGAGCTACAGGGGTGATGTGAGATAGTGCCAGCAATCACATCCCCACAGAAGGCATTCCAGGGCAGCTGGGATGCTGAGGTCCCCAGCAGCCACAAGCAGTTTATTCTCAAAGCCTGAGAACCAGAAGCTATTTCCTTTCTTTTATTTTGCATTTAAGGATGACAGGAAGATGACAAACAGCCAAAGCCCAGACACATCAATACCTAGCAGTACAAAAGCCCTTTGTGATTGACTGACAAAACCTAAAGAAGGGGAGGAGACCCTCTTTTTCTTCCATTGGGGATGGCTCTGGACAGAGACGCCTGAAATTTTAGCCCTCAAAAGCTTCTCCTGTTACCACCAGATCACCTTGCAGGTAAACACTTTCCTGGTTCATTGAGTCACTGTTACGTATCTGAAAAACAATCTCCACTGAAAAGTGATAATGGTGGAAAAATACTCCCTATTGTACAGCCGTAATTCTTGTACTGCTTGTCTGCAGGCAATGCATTTCCTCTCTTGAGGAGGCTGTGCAACTGGATCCAGCTACATGTAAAGCAATCTGTTAAAACGAGGACAAGATTTACTGTTGGAAAGGAAAAGTTTAAATACATTCCAGGAACCTATGTACCATATGGCTAAAAGTGACTAAACATGGTAAATTTAATTTAATCTCTTTACATTACATTCAAAAGTTTGTATTTTTCTATACAAGAGTAAACTTACCAATTTAGCAAATGCATTGAACTATTTGTAATAACTCATATTCCATTTTAACTCCTAAAGAAAGAAATTATTTCTGTAGGCTATTCAGTTACATTTTTAATAGTGTATGCACAGTACTAAAAAACCCTATTTCACTTATTTCCTAGCATGCAAATTGGCATGTGTACCATGCAATGTGGCAATAGAAACCATGATGCTTTTATCAAAATTTTTCCTTTCTTCCCCTATAGCTGTAAAAATCATTGGTAATACTTAATCTACAGGAAGCAATTAAGCAAGACTTCTGAATTTAGAGTAAAAGGGGGTTTGTTTCTTTTTAAAAGCAGTGAAGCCCAACAAAAGGGAAGTCACATGCTTTAAAGATGCTTTAAAGAATCTTCTTGACTTCTGACACGTGTATTACCATTGAACAGATGTACCAGCATATCTCAATATGAAAAACTACAACCACAAAGAAAGATAGGAAAGACAGGAATTAAACAGAACATAATTTTCTTCCCTCACTGGCGGCTGAAAAAGCCTACTCTGCAGCCTTTTTGCAGACTGCAGGAATCAGGAGCAGCATGATTTAACATAGGGAAAATGAAAACTAACCCAAGTTCAGCCCACACATTTGATACTTCTCATTTGGACCTGACCTAACCACAGCTCATGCCTTCAAGAACAGAGCTAGTTTGAAGACAAGGGTATAATACAACAATAAAATACTCGCGTACTCATTTCAATCCACTATTAGCTTTTAAACTTGAAAGACAAAGTGAAAAACAGTATGTACTGAGACTGGCAAACTTCCTATAACAAGAAAGGTGGTTCAAGGGATTGGAAGCAGTATCTGTCTTTTTTTAAAAAGCCAAAAGGACAATGACCACCTTTATTCTGGGCTATCATTTGATACAGATAACATTTAGGTACTGCTTACGCATATAAAAACAGAGTTGTAGACAGCATGCTGCAAAAGCATGTAATGTTTCTGTGTTAGATCAAGAGGCAGAAACAAAAAAAGGGAAAAACTGACCTGATGACTTGCAAATTAGTTACTTTGATGATCCACTAAGCTTTTAAATAAGTACTTTATCTGAAGAGCTTTGTGAAACCCAAAGACAAAAAGCTGCACTGCAGTCCTAATAATGCAACCACCCATGTTCTCCTACTCCTTTAATTACAGCTGGATCATGGCTGGTCAAAACCCTGTCCTGCTTGGCTTCTTACTCCTCCGCTGTGGATACTGTTCCATCTCTCCTCCTCACATTTCTCTTTTCTTCTCTGGTCAAGCAATGCATCTGATATCAGGAGTAGGTCAAGGGGAAACAGCCAGTTTTGAAACTCAGTATAATCCATCAGTCACCCTCAAGAGGATCCAAAGAAAAAAATATTTTGAAATGCACTCAAGAGGAGCATTTGTTTTCCCACTGCACATAGCTCCATATGGAGCCTCCTCCCTGTCTCTTCCCTCCCCTTGGCTCCCACCAGCACAGCTCCCAATCAATCACAACTCTGGGAGAGCGATGCTAATCATCTGTCTCTGCTGTTAGTGACACTGTCACTGAGACTCTATCTCACCTTTCCTACACTCTCACCTGCTTTTCAGGAGACTGCGGAGCTGCCGGCTGGGACAGGGGGAGGCAGAGATGACACTCACACAGCTCAGCACCAGGTAAAGTTGCTTTGATCTTACTACCAGAAGGAGTGTTTGAAATACTGTAAATATATTTATGCTTATCCTCCGAACACCTAAATCTTGTAGTATAGACTCTCAGGTTTGGTTTGGTTTCCTAAGGTGTATATGGACATGCACTCTGCACCTCTTCTGGGGGTAGGCATGGACATGGTGACATCGCTTGGCTTGGCATGACAGCCATACCATGGCTGACCATAAAATAACGAGTACAAGGATTAAAGGCTGATGTGGTGTGCATCTCCTTGGGAGAAACTGTAAATAAACAGGCATCCCACAATCAATGATCATTATCAAAATGTCAGAAGTTTTCTCACAGGGTATTTTCAGGAAATTAGTCCAATAACACCTGGTACCTTAAGACTAAGTCTGCTCTAGCAACATTTCAGTATCTCAAATACATATATTCAGAAGGCAAACATGAATATTAAATGCTAAATTCTAATCACTAAACTATTGTTAACACATTCTTTCTCAAGAAAAGGTACTAAAAAAAAAGACTTCATAAAATTAACATTACATGACTAATCTCTAACTTAAAGCAATACTTTAAATACTGTTACCAAATTGGCATGTACATTTTGAAAGACATAAATAATGGCAAATTTAAATCTTTCCAGTTCCAAAGATGCATCTCTAGAACAAAAAAAAAGGTATAAATACTTTCACTTTTTCCTCTTGACAAGGATCTAAAGAGCTCACAGTGTTTACTAAAGTTTTGAACTTTATATTACTGTAAAACTTACAATCATTCTGTTCAGAACTTAAAAGGATATTTTCAAATGTTTCACATATTTTTTCCAAGCAGGAGGGCAGTTTGTTCTATGATGTCCTTTTCCTGTCATTTCCATCCAAAAACTTTGGCAATAACCCATAAAAATCAATACTTAAATAAATACTTTAATATACATGTCCCTTTCAGGTTTTTTTGCTTTTATTAGAGAACACAAGGTAAAATCTTTTCATCTCAAAGCCAAGAAAGAGAAAGATAATATGGGCTATGCATGCAGAATAGGTTAGAAAAAAAACTTAAAATCATAGTATCTCAGCATTTCATTAATTTCAAACACTTACCATCCCTCAGAATAATTTTAACTCTAGGTAACTTTAAAGAAAAATGTTAGCCAAAATGTACTCCACCTAGAACTATGCAAGTAGTTTAGTGCACAAGCCCCTATATAATCAGGTAGAGAGAGGAAGCTCCTCAACATGAGTTAAATGTACACAAGATGGGAACTGCCTTCGATTTGCCCATTTTTCCCTCCTATTTCCTAACTTAAATCAGATAGGTGCCTAAAGCTGAAAATGTGTTTTGGAAAGAGGCCCTAGAGACATGTTAAAGATCTAACTGTTGTAAGGCTCTCTTTAATGCTATGTTGGGGATCAAAATGGATTTCTTCTAATTTTATGAATACCACTGTTGTCTCCTTCCACCAGTACCACCCAAATGAATAGGTGAAAAATAATGATTTGCAGTTTTGTTTGAAAATATAAGAACACAGAAATTGCAAAAGTGGGATTTGGTCATGGATACTGTATAGCAGCCACTGCAAACAATGAAGGTGCAAGAGTGTCAGGAGAGGCTCACAAACCAACTCAAGATGCTCCCCTTAATCCTGCTGGACCACTGGCGTTTTCCACCCTAAATATACATTTTTTTGGTAAAATCTCTAGGTCCAGGTAGTCTTCTCACCTGTATGAAAATCTAAAAATTTTGAATTCTTGCAGTAATAAAAATATGCTTAAGATGCATCTTTATAATTTCTGAAGTATGTATGTATGTATGCCCAGCATTAGCCTAAGGAGACCAGTTTCCCTCTCCTCTGAAAGCAGTAGAGTTCAGATCAGAGCTTCACACCAGACCTTCACAAAACTCAGCAATCCACAAAATTTCCCTTCAAACCAAACCCAAAAGTACTACATGGCATAGCAAAATTTAAGAGGAAAAAAAAAAAAGAGGAAAAAGAAAAAAAAAACCACACCAAACAAACAAACCTAAAGTGTAGTGGAAGTCTGCTAAAAGACTATGAGAGAACAAAAATTATGTTTCATGAAAAGAGTAAAAATCCTTTTCGACTTTTTATTCTATAGGTAGATAAACAGAAGATGGATTATCTCACATTTGACCCATATTTATATTTGAACCCAGTCTGTGCAAGTCCAGCAGCAGGTCTCGGGGGGGCATCTTTAGTTGGTTTGTGAGCCTCTCCAGAAGCGCCTGAGTTAACCCAGAAGGTTATCTTCTCATTCCCAACCCCCTCCTGCAATCCACGTTCTACTTTTGCTCGCACTAAATAAAGCAAACTTATTTATTTATAGCATTTCTTAGGCGGCTGAATGTTTTCATCTACTCACCAGGTCATCCAAAATACCTCAGAAATCAAGTTTCATGACATTTACCAAAACAACGCTTTGACTCACTAACTCTGAGATGTTTATATAAGGATAGTAAAAAAACATATAAACATGGAAAAAAATCCTCATCTGTTTTTTCTTCTGATTTATTACATAATAATTCAACAGCAGAGGACTTTTAATGCACTCCTGTAACTCTACAGCAAATGGAAAAGGCTCCAAAATAATCTTTATAAGAAGAGGGAAGATTATTTCATATTACATCCATATAACAGCAACTCTGACTGTTAAACTTGCTGATTCTACTGTAGCAGGAAAGTAGAATTACAAGGCAAAAATATCTTTCAAGCAGTTGCTTCAGCACAGAAGGCAGTTTAGGTGATTAAACAAGAGACTAACACGGCACTGGTACCACACATTTCTAAAAGAAAATAAACGCACTTTGAAATATCATGTGGAAAATACTGAATAAATTACAGGATATGTGTTTCACAGAGAAAGAAGAGCAAATAGCTGTAATTTGGGAGGCTAGAATTTCCTTAATGAGATAGCACAAAGGGCTCTGCAAACAAAAGGACCTTTCTCAAATGTTTTCAGTGTCTTTACACTAGTTTCAGTATTCTAGCAGCAGTATATGACACTGCATCTGCATTTCTTAGGTGTTTTTTTCACTAACCATTTTTAATCAGCACATAATATATAAATGGCATTAAGAGATCAAGAGCTTTCTGTTGTGAGCTATGCAAATCCTGAGTTATGAAAAACATGATGTCTTGCTTTGTGAAATCACAGCAGTAACTTCAGATTGTCTGAAATGACTGTTTAAGAAAATAACACTTTAGCATTTATCTCTAGAGAAGGCAGCCTCCATCCTCAACTCATGATCAATCCATCATCAGAAACATTCAGCTTCTCTTAATAGCTGGTTTTGGCTTGTAGGTGGAGCTTTGCTTTCTAAAGTTCAGAGCAGATGAATTAACATGTGCGTATTATAAGCTGGTAGTATATGGTCTAAGGATTAAGTACTATGGCAACCAGTACTGTAGTCTGCCAACACATATTCATCCAAATTGCTGGATTTTCTAAGTTTATACAGATAGGATTTCTCTGTAGATGTCCATTTATTCTACAGCGATTGCAAGTTTTATATTAAGTGGATTTCTTCAAGCACGAAAATGCACAGCCATTGCCTCACCCTTCAAAAAAAAAAATCTCTTGTGTATTATTCAAAATGAAACTGCTACTAAAAAAACAATTGCACTGTGTTTTACAAATATTTATTTTACACATTGTAGGATCCCTCCTGCTTCTTAATTTCAATCTATCCAATTACTCTAGAAGAGTATTCTGGACAGCACCATGAGTTATTCAAACTGAAATAAGCTGGCATGAAACCATGGTATAATCAAAACTTTTCCATCCACAAACTTAATTCCATGCAAACTGCAATTCAAAAAACAATTAGAAGCATTAAAGAAAAGTGTATTTTTATTACAAGACGCCTTAAGACTGGTCTCTGAGGACTGATCAAGTGACCTCTCTGCTGTCTCTTCTCCCCAGCTGGAACTAGAGCTGGCCAGACTGTGCATATCCCCAGGTATTTTCACCCAGACCCCTCTATACTGGGTTTCTTTAGGAAAGTAGCACACTGTGAAGAAGTCCTACTCACAACCCATCAGATGACACCACTAAGTACTGGGTTTTTTGAATAAGTGGTGAACACTCAGACCCAGTGGAGTTCAGTATCACCTAAAAATTAATTCCTACAGATATGAAAACATTCCTCTCCCCAGACACACTTCTGCATCTAAGATTCTTAGGCAAATATGGGTGGAAGCAGAACAATCCTGTTTCAACTGTGGTTGCCTATATGTGTGAATTAAATATACATATGTCAGATTCTGCTATACTGTGTATACTACAGCTACCCACAAATGAGTAATGCATCTTAATTTCATCACTTCCAGTGGAGTGGAGCAGAAGCATTTTGAGAAAAAACAGAGGTCCAAGTTAGAAGAAAAGTACCACAAGACGAGGATGGAAGAGAAGAAATAAAAAAGTACTGCACTAAAATATGCTTCCTCTGTCTGTAAATATAACTCTGTTGCTTGTAAACCTATCATCTGCATTTGAGCTGCTTTTTTCCTAGTATATTCTTCTATTTTTTCCTGTCTCCTGACATGACCTTTTCTCTTCCCTCCTCAGTCAGTCTTCTTCCTACTGTCTTCCCTTGTATGTTGCTCTTCTGAATTTACCTTTCACTCTGACTCTCCTTTCACCTTATCTATTCTGGAGTAATTACTCCTGGTTTTTCTTCTACCATTTCAGTTCTGTAACCTCACTTATTTACTCCTGAGATTTAGCACAGTCTTCTTCTTGTCCTGTAGCAGATGCAATAATGTTTGAATAGTCCAAGAGAATTTGGAGAAAACTCCAGTGATAAATATCAGGGCGGCTTGATGAAGTTTTCAACTAGTATGAAACATCTGCCTCATCAACAGACCATTATTACAGAATTTGTTTAGGAAACAATGTAAGATAGAGATTATAGTGAGATAACGAAGACAATCAGTATACTAGAAAAGGAAATATTCAAATAAATCAAGAACAATGCCTATACTTCCATAGACCAAGACTCACACATCTGTTACAGCAGAATTTCCTGCAACAGTGGGACTGGGTAGGAAGACACCCACCTCAAGGGAGAGGCATGATCATGTTGCAATTAAGTGCCATATTGGTTTTTTCTCTTTTAATGGATAACTATCAACCAGACCACTGGCCTTCCAGAAGCAACACAGCAAACTCAACTTTACAGGTTGCTATTAACCTGGCAACCTGAAAGCTACCCTGGAAGCTGTGTGATGTATAGAACATATCTCAATTCTTCTACAAAGAAAAGTTTTGAACTTTCCAACCCAAATAAATTTTAATCTCCTAGATTCAGATAAGATCACCTAAAGTCATGCTGGTATGCAGTTACTTAAAAATGACCAAAGTCGATATGAATGCTGTGGAGCATCTCTGCTCTCCATGCTTTCCCAATCAGCACCACTGGCTCAGTCCAATGCAGCTACTGTGCATCATGTGCAAGGAAAATGACTCAGTTCAAAACTACCCAGAGCAAAAAAAACAGCCAAATTTAGTTAAACCTGGAACTGTTAGGAATGTAGTGCCAACCAGGGCTACCTATTAGGGACAGTAAAAATTTTTAAGATCAGAGAACCCAATAACCTTGGATAAGGCAGTTTGTATGAACTCAGAAAATAAAAGACTACTTTGTTTTTATTCCATGCAACATCTGACTTCCAGGCATCAGTCAGACTTTCATGGCATTCATTACATTAAGTCTTTTTTTAGAAAGGTTTTAAGCTTCAAATTACATCATATAGATATTAGGATTTTACCTTTACTAATGAAAGACATTTTATATGATCTTGGTGACCATGACTGCTACTTCTCTCAGTACCTTTGTTGACATTTTAGTTGTGTGGAGAGGACAAAAAGCCACTCTCAGAACAAGTTAAGTACAATGCAAAAGAGAATTTTCTGGTTTCCAGGTCAGTGAATGCTTGTTAAGAGTTAACAGTGTTTTATAGTCAACAGGAATATATTCTACAAGCCAAACAGCTCTGACTTTGAATAAGGTGTTTATTCCAAAAGTATGAATGTGATTTTGTCAGTTTGATCCATTCATGATTAAGAAAATGGCTGAAGCCATTTTGAGCCATTAAATAGAAAATGTAATTTAATGACTCTCCCAACTACTTTCTGCTTTAGATGACAACAGAGACAGGAAGATAGCTTTCCCTGGGACTCCACACAGGATTTTTCCAAAGGCTATTCAAAATCTTACTGAAGGGCATCAGTGTCAATTCACATATTGATTCAGACAGCAACCAGCTCACAGTCACAGCCAGTGCAGACAAATGGATAACTCTGAGGCCTGATTAAGTGACCTCTCTGCTGTCTCTTCTCCCAAAATATGGGAATATGCTCTCTTCAAGGGCAGTTGACCAGACTCTGCGCATATCTACAGGTATTTTCACCCAGACCCCATTATACCTGGTTTCTTTAGGAAAGTGGCACACTGTGAAGAAGTCCTACTCACAAAACTGCTTACACCAAGAAAGGGAAAAAAAAACACCTCAAAAACTAGTCTGTGCTGATTATTTTTGACAAATTTATCTTAGCACATTCATTGGTGTTTACAAATAGATTTTTTTCTCAATAATTAAACGAAACCTGAGCCTCTATTTTAATTCTGCTGTTAAAACATAAAGACGAAAGGAATTAAATGTTGTTGATGATTGCTCAACAGGATATTCCATCAGCCTTGGCATGGAGTCACTATTTTAAAAGAGAAAGTGGTTTGGAGCCCATTCAACTGCCAGTGTTTCTGTGTCAGGTCAGGGGAAAATTCACCAAATATGTCTGGGCTCTCTGTCAGTTCTCACCTCTAAAGAAGCCACAGGAAAGCTGGAGAGGGACTTTCTACAAGGGCGTGTAGTGATAGGACAAGGTATTGACCTCAAACGGAAAGAGGGTAACTTAGATTTGATATTAAGAAGTTGTTCTTTACTGTGACATACCATGTGGTGGTGAGTCACCAGAATGGCTTCCCTGACAAGCTGTGGAGGTCTCATCTCTGGAAGTGTTCAAGGCCAGGCTGGCTGGGCCTTTGAGCACTGGTCCAGTGGAACACATCCCTGCTCATGGCAGGGGGGTTGGAACTAGATGACCTTGAAGCTTCCTTTCAGACCAAACTATTCTATGCAGGTTGTCTCTAAAACACCACTTCATTACCAAAGACATTGATAGGAGACAATTAGCTTCCTCCAAGATCATACAACATTTATAGTTTTGACCAGAATTTTAGTGCTCTGAGTTTGTTTTATCAGCATTCATGCAGACAGGTGTCTAACCTCAACCTTACAAGCCAGATTCTATGAGGTTGTTATGGCTTAACTCAGGGAAATAGAAGAAAAAGCAAGAAGACTGCCAATGAAAGGTTCTTAATAGGTTATAGATGAAAGGAGGAATGCTTCTTCAAATCCCCTAAATTAACAGCCCTCTTCTATCCACAGACTGTTCTTGGCCAATATCCGTAAGTAATGGAATTACGAAAAACAAGCTGCAGCTTCCAGAGTTTTGCAATTACCAGGGGATCATACAGCTTGAAGAGCCATAGATGGCTGCATGCCGCAGAGAATTCTGAGCCAAAGGGTTGTAGTCAAAGGTTACTTTAAAAAGCAACTTTCCAATCTGAGATATAATGAAGAAAATTTGAGCAGTCTGGTATTTAAAGGGAAGTAAGATAAATTACATATATCTATACTGCAAACTGAGAGAGAAACAAGTCATTCAAATGAGTGTCTCATCCACCTCCCACTACTGTAAGTTTTAAAACATGAATACATGAAACAATAACTTGTGAAAAGATGTGAAACAAGTTTATTCTAAAATTGAAAGAAGGTAGTTATACCTGCACACAAGTCAAATATTTGGTATTATTTAAGACAGCAGAATTTGATTAACCTGCTCTCCTCTATTTTTACCAGAAGAGAAAATGTTATCTTGCTGCCATGAGCTCTTAAAAAGAGCCATGAAAAGCAGATTTCAGTTCTTTTCACACCATGTTAGATCTCCAGGGTCTTACTTAGGAGATGAAACTCCTGAAGTAAACAGTATATTCTCCAGAAGATTCAACATTTTCCTTTTTAGCCCAATTATGTTCACAGCACTGGGTGATGCCACTGAAGCACTCCAGTCAATTCATCTTGAGTGAAGAATATACAGAGGAATGCCAAAAACCAGTAAGCTCTAAGAAACACTGTTCAAAACGATTTTTACAACATAAATAGATACACCAGTGACATACCTGAAGAAGAACATGAACAGAGCAGCTGTGATGCAGAACAAAATGACCTACAAGAAGGAGAAAGAGTGTTATTACATAACACACTACTACTGCATGTTCTGGACCATGAAGATTTTATAACTTTTAGTATAAAAGCTACGCTTTATTTATATGCTAGAGGGGCCAACATGAAAGCTTGTCTAAGTCCACCAAAAAGGACTGCCTAGCTTCTAGTGGACTTTGAATGATTCCTGTAGAAGCTTAAAAAATTGAAACCCAAGCCAGGGTAGTGGACAACAGACACAGCAAATGGCACCACTTAAAAGCATAATAAAAGACAAAGTAATAAAATAATTATACAACAACAGAATTTAAACAATAAAATACTAGAACTGAAATTTAAATATCATTTTTTACCAGTCTTTGCTTTTGTGATTTATTAAAATATAATATTGCTAGTTCAAGTTTAAAAGGCACAGTGTTTAAAACATCTGTATAGACAGCTGCTTGTGCTGAACTGCTTTCCAGCAAATTTGAGAGTAGATAATTCTATTCCCAATTAGCAGTACTCTTTCTAGTAGTTTAGCCTGGTGCCTAACTCACTTGGAACAATCTTATCTTGCTCTGTATCATCAATGTGCTCATACAAGAGTCATTGAGCAAACTTAGCAGCTCCCTAATACTGAGAGGGGAAGTCTTACTTCCTCTTGCCATCCGCTCTGCTGGGGCTTAGAGCTGTTACCTCCTCCTTGTCACCTGCACAGGAACTCACAAATGCTGAAGAAAACCTGCCTTAATCCAAACCATATTTGCCAGCTACACCTCACAAGTGAGGAAATACCATTTTGTTCTAGATATACTGGCCTGTGTTCCCCATTTAGAAGACAAAATCCTTACAGAAATATTGCAAGTCTTTCAGAAAATATTTGCACCTATTTTCAAGGGTTGAAGAACTTTTCATCACGAGAGCATACAGACATCTTATGTGAGAAGCAATGGAAGAGGTGGCAGAGGTGTAAATTAGAAGGTTATAAACACGCAGAACAGGAGGCTGCTGCGTGTTAAAACAGATCAGAAAGTGCGACAAAAATTTGCATAGGAAATATTTACAATGACTTTGAGAGAAAAAAATATCTTACAAATGGCACCATTTTCCTTTTCTAAGTCCTCTGGCATGTGACTTAAAACTAGGTCACACGAGACATTATAACATCTGCCGTGTAAACTACCCATTTTTCCCTTTTCCTTCATCAGTACTATCAAATTAATCTGCATCAAAAATGTGAACATCTGAAACCATTTTATATGAAATCATTAGGGCAAAGGTGTATTTCATAAGGGTAATTGAATAATTCATTTCAAACTAGCAGCAAAAGCAGACAAGCAGACTTGTTTTTAAACAGAAATTCTACTCAAAAAGGTTTGCCCTATTCCTCTGAAGCTCAAAATGTATTTGATCAGTCAAACAACCATCAGCTCTCTGAAAGTTATTCTGGAGACACAAGGAGAAGGCAGCTTGACAGCCTGAACAACAATATTGGGAAATAAGTGAGATATGGCAAAGAACCAGTTTTCTGGAAGATGGGGGGTGGGGGTGGGGGGGTTGTTCAAGGATAACAAAATAAAACAAAACAACACAAGTATGCCTTTGCATACTAAAAATACTCTCGTCACTAAAGGGTCTTTTTCTTGCCCTTTTTTATTTTATTCCTTTTTTTTTTTCCAGTAAGTTTGATAATAATCTAAAATGTATCTGTATGGATAATTAAAATGCCCTCGGAGCTCTTTCTACTCCAGGCTAAAGCACTGCAGCTTTCTTAGCTTGGGAAACCCAGCACTGGACACAACACTACCGACGTGTCTCAGCAGCACTGAGCAGAAGGGAAAGATCACCTTGTTCAACCTGCTGGCAGTGGCCTCCTATGCTGAAATCATTTTATACTCATTTTATTCATTCGAAGGACCCTTTGCTGGCTCATGCTCAGCTTGGTGCCCACCAGGACCCCCATTTCTTTTTTGAAAAGCTGCTTTCCAATGCCCCCAGGATATACTGGTGCCTGGGGCTATTCCTCACCAGAGCCAGGACTCATTCCTCAGCCCGTTTCTCCAGGCTGAGGAGATCCCTCTGGTTGGCAGCACAACCACCCAGTGCAGCAGTAGCTCTTCCCAGCTCTGTATCACCTGCAAAGCTGCTGAGGGTAAAGCCTCTTGTCCACTCCTTCAGGTCATTAATAAAAATGCTGCTGACCCCAGTATGACCTGCTGGGGGCTGCCACCAGTGACCAGTCTCCTGCTGGACTTTGTGCTGCTGACCACAGCCCTCCACGCCTGCCAGGTCAGTACAGCCAGTTTCCAATCCACCTCATCATTTTGTCTATAATCTATATTCCATTTAGCAAAATCTGGAAACTAAAAATACTTGAAGGCCTTGCTTAATCAGCCTCTACAATTTCCACATATTGTCCAGAACTTAAAAATGTTCCTTGAAAAAAATAACATGTGGAAGACCTTGGGCAGGTGGAGAAGTGGGAACTGACACCAACTTTTGTAAATGAGAATTTCAGGGAATATGAGACTGTTGATCAGACCACTTCCAGCATCCACAACCATACTGCAATTTATTATTTGACAGAGGCTGCTTATAACCATCTAGATAACAAGATAAGAAACAACCAACACAATAAAGAAGTAAATTTAAATTACTGGAATTTTCTTCTTTGACAGATGATTTAAGAGAAGGAACAGGTGTCATTTTTCCTAATTTTAACACACCTTTGTCACAGTTGCTTATGCTAATTAAGTAAGTGTGCACAGGGCTGCTCAAAAACACTGCAGGAGGAAACTCTCATAGCTAGCAGTTCATTATCAAACTAAAAGGCATTTTAAGTGAAGTCACCAAAGAGGTTTTGCCTCCCTCTTCGATAATCATTTAAATAATGGAAAGTGATTGAATTGCCCAAAATCAGCACAATGAAATTCAATTAGAACTAATCAGAAGCAGTTGGCAGGAGAAATCACATACATAAAACCAAGAAACAACTGTGTAGGCAAGAGTACAATGACTATGTACACAACAGTATAAAAATTCCATAGGTCACAAGTAAGTAGACACATACAATGCAATGCTGTAGAAAGCATTGTAAAATATTAAAGACTCTTTCAGAACCAAAGGTAAGATGTTACACTAATAAGTTCATGCTAGCAAAATCAGTGTTGGGAGCACCACTATTAAAGAAAACATAGATAAAACAAGGCAGTCCAGAAGATCATGATGGAAATAAAAGGCCAGCAGGGTAGAACAGTTGGAAAACTGCTGAAACTATAAAAGAAGTAGTTAGTGATGAATATGACAACTATTTTCATATAATTATCATATACTGATAAATCTGTCTCATCAAGTACAGAAGGAGGAAGGCAGAGTTAAATTTACAGCAAAAAAAAGCATTGGTTAGATAACAGAAAGAGCTCTCTCCAGGGTAGTGATACACCAGAACAAGTTGTCTGTGAGATTGTGGAATCTCCTTTATCAGAGATGCTTAAGATCAGTAGAGGCAGACACATCCAAGAAATGTCGTGGGCATGTTTGACAGGGTCTCTCCAATATTTACTCAACTGAAGGACAGCAAGACGTGTGGCTAAATCAAACTCTCCTACATGAAATTCACAGCCCCACGTGGAAAGTCCAGAGACTGCCTTATCATAGCACAAATAAGGCAGAAATAGAAGAAAAATTGTCATTGTGCTCTAAATCTAAGCTGCTTTCAAAATAAGCCTTTCTTTAAACTTATTCCCCATTCTAGAATTTTTGTAATAGCTTTAGTACAATATGCAGTACCTATTTTAGTTTTTAAAATAACTATATTTAAAAAAGGGAAAAATACTAAGGCCCACAGAAATAGAAGTCTAAATATTAAGTGAATTTAAGACTTCTATTCCAGTGAGCAGGAAGTCTCACTTGGGATTTTTCTTGCAGAGTCCGTTACTTTTTGATTTACAATGGAAGACCAACACAATGTACTCGGCAATATACAGACCTTGAAACTTTCCAGCTGAAGAAACAGATACAGGCTGAATACCTGCATGTTGCTAATGAGAATGATATGCTCTAAATATTTTAACACCTATGAAGAGATGCCTGTAGGTTACAAGGAAAAAATCTTTATGTTCCAGGACAAGTTAGCATATTTGGTATGTGAGTACTTTAATTTAATTGATTACATTATACTTCACTGTACTATGCTAAACATTAATAAAAAATAAAAAATAAAAGGAAATTTGCTGACAAAACTGAAGAGGTACTTTTTTCCAGATCTCTGTTGGCTGACAAAGCCAGTATTTATTTTTTCCAAGGAAGTTTAGCCCTCATATAATCAGCAACAGGAAGTGACATCTGGCAGTACCCAGCACTGAACACAAAACAAAAAGCTCTGGGTGGAAGTGGTCACCACTTGCCCTAGTGACAGCAGTAGACCCAGTAGCACCAGTAGAGGCAGCTCATAAATGACCTGCCCTCACAGCCAGATAAAAATCTTGGCCCAAAGAAAGGAAAAATAACACTGCTAAAGCTATCAAAACTACTTGAGTCTTGTGTATTCAGGCTTTTCCCGCACATTACTCAACCCTGAGGTTATGTGCATTTTCTTTAAGCATTTCCATTATAGTCAGATTTCCTGGGGTACAAAAGGTCTCTGACTGGAGGCTGCTCCCCTACAGCCAGAATAAAGACTAGGACTGAAGTCTGTGATAAAGTAACACAGACCTAGTAATTAAAAGGAAAAGCACTGAAGATACTCATAATCTATTTAATGAAGACAGGAGGAGGTAAGTGGGCAGATCAGTGATATTAGCTGCTAGAAGCATCCAGAGTGTTGGAGCTACAGTTCAACACTGCATAGAAGTTCACCAGCTCACAGAAGACCTACGGCAGCTTCAACAACTGGCACATAACACTTGACTTCCAGTGTATTCATAAAGCCCAAAAACCATCACCTTCCTGATCAACCACTTTGCAACGTATTCGAGACCTACAGCTACACTTGATAAAAACTACTAAAGTTACTACTACTACTCCATGATCCTGGAAGCTGCATGCTACAGAAAACTGAACTGCCAGCTAAAGTCTGTCTGAGGGAAGGCTTGGTGGTAAAAAACCATAGAAAATTAAAAACCCAGTTTAAATAAGTCCCTTCAGTAATTAGTACTTGAGCCAATTTCTTCCAAAGTTATAAGATACATAACTGGGATATATATAACTAGGAGCTTTGTACAGTTGGTTACAAATTTTTACTCTTAAAATATATGGTGCAGAAAACCCCAACTATTTTGAATATTTTTTTATTCCTTAAAATAAAGACAGTCATCCACAGAAGAGTTTACTGCTGTCTCTGATGCTAGAGGTTATAACCCCCTCTCACTTTTATACACACAGTTGAATAGCAGCATGGTAGCACTACTATCTATTATTATACCAGGGATCACAGAAGATGTTCCATGGGCCTTTTGACTACACAATATATTTTTCTAATTTACCCCTACTTCAGACATGAAGAATGATTTGTTGCACCCAAAAGCCATTCTGTTTTTTTCCATACATATTGATTAGTCTAATAAAAACCAAAGCACCACTAACAGTAAGCCCCAAAAGCTACACTTGTTTGTGGTTCCTAAATTTTATTTCAAGATGTGTTACTGTCCTGATTAAAATGTTTTCTACAGTTCTTATCACTAAGATTATCTTTTAAGCAAACTCCCTTTTAACAAAACCAAAACAAAACAAATTAAAATAATGGAACTAGCTATGCAGATTAATGGAATGGTCTTATACTCCATGACCCAGGAAATATATATGTATAGAATATCTCTTTTCCACCTACACATTATATAACATCCTAATCAATGAACTGTCTTTAGGAAATACAGTGGTTAATATTTTCCAATAACAAAATAGCTAGTTTAAAGGCATGAAAATTTTTGTAATTCTCTAGTAGTTAAAAGGGATGGAAATCCCTTTTAGATTTTTTAGAATCCCTTTTAGAAAGACCTCACAGTTTTTCTGAGTAGCTAGACAAAGATACCAGAAGTTATATCAAAAGACACCAAAGACACCAAAAAGAACTTGCGTAAAAGCAGGAGCCACGTTACTTTACATTCAGCCTCCTAAAATCTGTTCTGATGATCACTCTTACTAATCTAAATTGTTTTTTTTTTACCATTATTCAACGCCTCAGGCAAGAAATTACCACAGTAAACAATTACCTGATGGAATTAGTCACCATTAGCTGAGACAGCAGTTCCTGTGTGACAGTGACATCGTCACCTGTATGGGACTAAAAGGGAGAACTTCAGCCCAAAACCCAGGAGGTGCCAAGAGCACCAGCTACACCTCAGAGATCACTGCCATGAACAGCACTTACACAGACACAGTGCAAAGGAGGGCAATACAGCCACCTAACACTAGATTACATCAGCAACGGGTTTGGCAAGGGGTTTTCCTGAGCACTGAACTAGTTCTTCTGCTCCACAGAGAGCAGAACTATATATTCACTGTCCTATCTATCTATTCTATGCACTTATCTGTTCACTGTCCTGAGTAAGCAAAAATCACCTGGGGAGGTCACTCATCCCCCACTTCTTAGACTGATTTTCTTTGTGGGTAAGTACAGCAGATTCTTCAGAGCACAACTCTACTCCCACCAGTTAGTGAGCTAAACAGCACCAGGAGAGGCAGATGCAAAAAGAAATTCCATGTCCAGGTTATACTACTGTAAGCCTAAAGCCACCAGTATCTTAATGCTTTCAGCTTATTCAAGAGAATACAGGGAGGTGGCTGGAGTACCAGCCTGCAGGAATAAAAACAATTCCATAGTTTGGTAGAAAAAACTCAAGTGACAGCTAGAACCTGATGTCTTGTCAAACTCAGACTAGTAAAATGGCAACTTTTTCTATGGTTATCAAGATTAATTAATGAAACGTGATTAGACTGGTTTGTGTACATTTCACGCAGTTTGTGGGGAGATTCACCGGCCACTATTGATCAGTATCCAACTGGGTGATTTTATGGTCTCCTGTGGCATCAGCATTCATAAAAATAGTATTACTGATGCATGTCTCTAAAACATTCACATTATAAATACTAAAACATGCATTTCTACACACTTTAGCAAAAGCTTCTGAATCTATTATTTTTACTTAAATTTCAGTACTGAATAAAATATGTACTTCAGGTCTGTCAAATGAATTATTAAAGCTGTAGTGAAAATAAAGTGAAGACTGAATGGAAAACATACTCTCAAATCCTTTAGCAGCTCCAGCCCTACTGCAACTCTCCAGCTTTTTGTGTCCAAGTCCCTTGCTCCTCTCTCCAAGGCCAGTGCTGTGGTACAGATGGCACCTTAGAGCACCAAACAGTGCCTTAAACAAGGCCAGGGTGTTTTCAATGACCATTTCTACATTTAACCACAAGCTCCTTATTTCTCAATCTCCCAAGGAGAGAGAAGGAGCCAAGGGGGAATGCAAAGCACTCTGATTTTCTTCAAGCATGTACGGATCAGTAATAACCGAGACTCCGATTCCAAGATCCAACAGCTGTACCAGAACACATGCAATCACCATCAAACGTCACTGCCTGTACCTGCTGAGCTGGCACTCTCTAGTTACTGTGAAATCATACAATATCTCTTCTCTTTTGCACACTAATCAGAAATTGTTATTTACTTTTTATTTTTTAATTTCCATTTAAATCTCTTTATAATATCCCTTATTTTTCTATTCGGAACACTCCTCAATTCCTAAGAATTGGCAGCAAGCAGCAAAAATGAGCTAGTCCATTCTCAGTGTTGCCACTGCTTATTAAAGAAGTCACACAGTTCCTGTACAGAAATGTCATTAATGCAGTTTTTAAAACAAAGATATTTTATGTTGAAAACAGGTTATTTGATTTTATATGAAAGCATAAGGACTTAGAGAAAATCATGGTTGTCCTTCACCAAGCTCAAACTTCTAGTAATCCCAAAAGGCATATGCCAACTGGAAATCCTGAAATGTAACTTCAAGGGATGCAATGTTTTCCCTTCTTTCTATAGTTGATCCTGTCAAATGAAAACCTTTGTAACACCGTATCTCGTTCTCTAATTGAAATGCAGTATATCTGGGGAGAACTTCACAAGCTATCAAAAGTAATGGCAAAAACTCTTGTCATACCCATGGTCATCCACATAATGATTATTTTCCTAGCTGAAATAAAATAACTCTTGAAGCAAAATTGCTGCTGCTTTAAAATTTATAGGCTTTGTGAAAACACAGAAAACAATTTGTCAGGTACTTATTGGGCACATGGCCAGTTCAGCTACACCTACAACACTCAGCTGTTAGAGGCTCATGATATTTTTTTCTGCCAGCAAGTCTGAAGCAATCTCTGGGCTGATAAGATCAAAAGAAGCACTAGTATGTGTTACTAAACAAGAGATTATATAGATTCTTGTTAAAGCACTGTTGTTGGATCACGATTAAAAGCTTACAATTGGCAAATGCAGACAGAAATTGAGCCAAGACTGGGAGCACCTGCCAGTCCCAGAAGAACCGCAATGAATAAAAAAATATTAAACCTTTGATTTTCTAGTTCACAAATTCTGTATATATATAATATATATACACACATACATACCTACAACTAAGCATTTCAGCATTCTTCATTTGTTTTCTAAAAAACACTTGTCAAGTTTCTCCCCCCATCTTTCATAGTCCATTAGCCACAGCAAACAGAGTTACAACATACGGTGACAGAGCCACCCAATATCCTTTCTGGAAGCTCCTCAGGGAAGTCCACTGCTTTCAAAAATGCACAAGGCTTGAGAGACTGAAGCACAAAAACGTAGTTGCCAAATGAAACTGTAGTTTCATCACCAACACAAACAAAATTTTATGTTATACCACTGGAGTGTACCGAGTTCAATTTAAAAATCTACATTTCAAATCCATATTTAAAAATCTGAGACTGGGTCACTGTGATCCTCGTACAGCCCAACACGTTCCTCATGATGGCTACACACCTTGTGGTGCAGGTTTGCCCATTGCTGGGCCACGCACACAGCTTGAGTTGAAACTATAAAGTACTTTCAGGTAACACAAATGTACGTAGTCATCACTCCTCCTCCAGCACCTTTTATTTTGATGATTATTCCATGTGTCTTCACTGGCACAGAGATGCACAGAAAAACAAATCTTAGACACGACCCACCTGAAAGCAACTATTTTCTGCTCTCAAGGACTGAAGAGGGGCAGGGCCAGGCATCTTAAGCCACACACGGATCAAATCATGGCCTGATACTAGCAACATAGTCAATTCAAGCAGCACAATTTGAACCTCCCTCTATCATAATTTTGACAAATAAATGTGAATTAGTTGTGAATTGTTCAAATCATATTGAAAAGGCAGAATTAGTGATATACTTGAAATACACCGCAAATGAAAACTACAAAAACACTAACATGTCTAAGTATTAAATCCATATGTAAGCCGAAATTTAAATCTGGTCACTTGTCCTACAAGAGTTTTATAAATGTAGTAAATACTAAAAACCCAATACATTTTCTTAGTAGTCTGTGCAGATGTCTTGTATTAGGCTTCTGAACATAACTGCTTAGCTCATGTTACAAATATCATCCAAGACTTCATCTCCACCATGAGAATTTCTGCTTATCTGTCTCTTCTTCTTCCAGAGCTCACAATCACTGAAGAATTACAAGGTTTGATATTGCCTTAGTATCCAAAAAGGAACTGCAAGTCATTTGTCTTTAAAAGCTTACAGGTATTGAAATAATTTTGTTGCTGTGAAGCACATGTATTAAAATAATATTGTAAGCACAACACTTTGCAAAGCAGCATCATGAAAGCCACTGTATCCAGTAATGATTCATACTGGTGAAATTTCTGAAAAGTAGCAGCATGTGATGAATTTCTGATAAGCATTAAAAGCTAGCAAAGGGACAGGGTTAAAGAGGTAGAAATAAATTATCTATTTTGATAATTTGGACATAAAAAGCAGAATTTTCCCACTATTGCAACCATTTAACTATTATATAAGTGTGTATTTGATAATTAAAGTCAGTTAGGTGGACAAATTTTAAAATTATTAGAAGTTTTGGCATGCTCAGATTTATTGTAAGGTGACTACAACAGACAAATAGTTATCTTTTGGGCTCTAGAGCTTCCTGCCCCACATGCCCACACCCATAGCTGCCCTCTCTGTTCTGCTGGTTGAGACTGTGGGCAGGGCAAAGAAGAGGCTGAGGAAACCAACAGAGCAACCAGGAGAAATACACATTAAAGAATGTGCTCAGGAACTGTGACTTTCTTTTCTCAAAAATGTTGTACAAATAGCAGAAACTTCTAACAAATGCTATTTCTATATATACATATACAGCATTATTTTGATGTTTACTAATTGAGGAAAAATATTTAAAATTGATGATAATTATTTATGTTTGTGCATAAATCCTGGCACCTTGTATATGATGTCATTTAGCACTCCTGTATCTCTCCACAATTTTGGCAGAGTTTTCATTAACATTGTGAACTACATACATTCTTTGCAAGAACCCCCTTGAGAACGTGAGGAGGGGGAATAGCTGAATTGATAAGCTAAAATGCCTCTCACGTCTCCCCAGATAGGAGCCTCCACAATGTACAGCTGACACGGGCTGTCATCATAAGACACAGTCAGCTCCTCAGGGGAACGAGGGCTCTCGAAAAGTAACATTTATGTGAGCATGTAAGGAAAGAGAATCAGACCTGACTGGAAGGGGGTGAAAGCACTGATTGTGTTATCTGCTGAATGGAAGAGTTCATGCTGCGATGGAATTACTTTCCAGTGAATTTTCCTGAGAAAGTACAGATACTCCTGTGGCATGTGAAAGGAAGGACTTGAGTTCTCGCCACAGATGTCTACTCCATTCCACTGCTGGAGGTTCCTTCTCCCTCAGCATCCACATCACTGCAGTAAGCCAGGGAAGGGGCTCAGGCTGCTGGTGATGGCTGTGGTTCAGAGAGCAACTTGTTTTGAAGAGCCCCTCCAGTGGTCCTTTTAACCACCTCTGACATGGAGACTGAGTGGAAAGAGGAGATGCTAAGCTCATGAAGCACTATTATAAACTGTTCTATCTTGATTCACAGTGCCTTTCCCTATCTTTTTATTAAGCTATAATATTCTTAGGCCCAAGATATAGAAGCTGAAAACTGATACAGACATCAGTGGAAAAATAATGTTGTTTTACTGAAGTATTTAATTTTAAAGATTACACAATAAAGTCCCACACACCAGCAAACACCCATTCTTCCTCCACTACAGAACTTTATTACACCTTAAGATAAACAGTATAGATTATTTTATACGTCTCTTTCTCTCAGCAGTTTTAATTCTGTCTTGTTTGTTTTACCAATCATCACTTTAGTGTTAGAAGACCTGTCACCCACTTCTCCACACAACACCTACAGGTTCAGGAAAAAGTCTTGGCACCAGCAGAGAATGCAACTTAGAAGGCAGATTAATTTTTATTCCTTCTGCTATTGTTACTACCACCACAACACAGAAAAAAAAAAATTTGAAACAACATAAGCAAATTCAAACAAGGTTAACGTGAGATTATGCCTTTTGGTAATTTTTTAAATATTCTCTTAGATATTTAAAAGTTAGGGTGATGTTTATTCATGCTTGGAGGTATTACTCTGCTGCTGATCCAAAACTAGAGTTCAACATTTCAAAACTGGTACATAACCAAACAACTAAAATGGTCACAATTTCATTTATATTACACCCCTGCTATATTCTGCTCTGCACCCCCACCTCTCTCACCCTTTCCTGTCCTCTGGGAAGGGAGGATGGCTGTCTGTACACCACTTGTCCTGCTGGGAACTGGAGAAGGAGGGCTGCCTCAAAGGCTGTCCCAGACCCTCAAATTACATCTTTCACGGTATCCACCATTTTATCCATGGTAGATAAAATTGCCAATGGCAAACTGCATCCATAAGTAGTATCAGACCAGTAGGAAAAGGGGATAGGAAAGAAAAGTGAAAGGGACAGTTAATATGGGTTACCTGCTTTACCAAATCTCCTGAGTCTGATTTTGGAGAACTTCAAAAGTACTGTGGTACATGGTAATAACATGAATTTTATTTTTTTGTAACGTTTTTAAAATATAAATGAGGACACATTCAAATAGCATCACAACTGTGCACAAATCACCTCAAAGAAAGAAGTCATCTTGTTAAAGAGAGTTAAAAAACCCTTGAAAAACATGTAATTAGCTAAGAGCTGGTTATGAAGATCTAAACCAATTAATCTGCGAAGATTATTTTCATTTAGCAGTATTAATCGTTACCGTGAAAACGAATGAAAATCCGATTCTAGAAAACAGCTGTGCAATCCACTGAGGTAACTGCAGACAGCACCCACGCCAACACTGTGGTGTTGTACCCTGAAAATTACTGGGAACCTGTAAAGGTCACAATAGGGAGATTAGCTGCATTTGTAGCTGACCACACAGCTACATTTAATGAGCTCTTGACACTGCTGCAGTGTCTCCACACTCAGTTGTTTCAAATTCTGGACACATTTTAGGAAGCTACTCAAAAATTCCAAGTTGTTCATCATTTTACACAAATAATGTCAAATACTACATGATGGGGAACACGCGTTATGTCATGTCAGCCAAGGAGCTATGGATTCACTTTGAGCTCCCCTTCATCCAGACTCTCTCTACTCAGTAAGGGGAGACTCAGCAAGCACTCCTGAGTGATAAAGTAACAAGCTCAAATGAGAAAACCTTTCAGCAGCTAAACCTGAGAGAGAAGTCTGATCTTTCTTGCAACACTTTCTCTCACTCCTATCTTTTCCACTATTTACCTCAGAGCCATCAAGCACTGTATCACTGCTTTTTCAAATACAAAATACATTACCTAATGGCTAAATATGGTGTTAAAGAGACAATACCACACACAAGATGTTTAAACAAAATTTTGAACTGCTGCTAATTGTGGATTTTTTTTACCTGTTTCACACTTGATTTTGCAGCAGAAACTCAGCTAAGCTTGGGTAAAAGTACTAGGTCTATGCAGAGCACATAGTACAACATGGCATGTGTGAATTCAACTATTTTCTAATAATGTTTCAAATTTCAATGCAACACAAAACAATTATCCCATGAGAAAAACTTACATCTGAAAAATGTCTTACTCCACTAATAACTTCAAAAAAATTTTTAAATTAATTTTTGCTTATGGAAAAATAAGGTGACTTATTTACATTATTTTTAAAAATTTAAAGGTTTATCATATGTATGATTTTTACCTACAGGAGAGAAGAGAAGATTATTTAAACACTTTCATTTATACAGTTGAATACTCCTCTAAAAAACATCATTAATTATATTTTTTCCTGTAAAATTACTGCTATAGATCTCAATATTCAAAAACATGAAATTTTTGAACTGTTATGAGATTTTTTTTTGTCCCCCAAATATTGCATTCAAATAATTCTCAGCCCCAAATTAGTCCTAAGTGTCACTAGAGTCTATCTCACCTTGGCTTGCCTGGGGAGCCACCACACAAGTACATTTGAAAGACCTGTCTGATTTGGTTGACAGCAAAGGATGAAGAACAAGTGCAAGAACTCTACCAAGATTTTTTCTGGTAAGAGAAGAAGTGAAGGAAAGCACATCATGAGTTCACTCAGTTCACTGAACTGTGTAAAATGAGCCAACATGAACATCCTCAAATACAGCAGCCAAGAGCTTGACTGATTCCCTCCTGCTCTCCAGAACACACCTGCTGCCCTTTTGAACTGTCTCATTAAGTATCGCTCTGAAGCACACGGGCCAGCTTTAGCTAGTGAAGATTACAGGGCTCCACACATCACTCTTTCAGGAAACAATTTAATTCTCTGTCTTCTGTACCTGTAGATGCACCATAAATGGTGCAGAAGACCAGATGATTTGGTTAAGATCCCCCAATTAAAGGCTTTTTGATTGTAGAACAGGCACTCTGAAAGCAGTACAGCAAAAGGTGAAATGTACCCATAGGTGGTCATGAAATATTTGCTCCATTAAACTGATTCAAGTTTTCCAAATCACCACTGAGAAACTCTGTATTTCCCAAGCCAAGGTGTGAGTAGATGAACTGCCAGCTAATGAAATCAAATGGCATTCAAAACAGGATTATACAAAAAAAAAAAACTATTTAAACTTTGAAGACAATAGATGATTATAATGTAAATCAAACAACCCAAACACCCTTGGGTTCATGGATGACCAGTCAAAAACAGCTTTTAATCTCTCAGCTAACTTGCAGACAAGTTCTGTAAAAGCAGGACTAGGAACAAATTGTGGAGCCAGTTCCCTATTGCACCAAAATATGCTTAGTTGTACTCAAAAGCATAACGGAGCTATGGGAACATCTAAATGCAATGCAACAACACTAGAACCTTCTCTTTCCAAACACAATTTTATCATTTTTATGTCTTTAATGCTGAAAAGAAGAGCTAAACAAAGTGCCACAACTATGGTTAACACAAGGGGTTAACAAATTCAAACCCAGAAAAATGTAAACTCAAGGTAAAATTTCTTTCCTGCAAATTGCAGCAATGGAATTGAAATTCAACTACATTTAGTTTAAATCCTATTATCACTGGAAACTCTTTTTTAGAAGTCAGCACTTTTGGCATAATTATGTTCCTGGCCTGTTTCCTCAACAGTCTCAAAAGACTTTCCTGTAAAACAGTTTAAGTGCACATCCTACTCTGTAAAATGACAGAGTGCATAATATCAGGGTATCCATCACATATAGATGTGCCTTTTCTTTTTTCCCAATAGAACACATAAGAACAAAGCAATCAACCAAAAGAATATTTCAGCATATCTTAGTGAAAGTATCCTGAAACAAAGACTTCTTTCTGCTAACTTAATAACAAAGACAACTGAGGTAAAAGAAGATGGCATATAAGTTATCACGTCAGATTTCATTATTCCATATTTAAGGGAATACTTTCACAATTATTCCTGAAATCTTTGAGCAACCTGTTATATCATGGGATTTCAGAGATTTTAGTGATTTCTCTGAATCCAAGGCAGAAACAAAAGGATTTAATTTTTATTTTGTTTCCTTAATAGCAGGAGCAACAGCCCAGCAGCAGCCAGCAGCACAACCCCCTGCACTCACCTTTGCATGGACAAAGGGCTCTCTGGGGGAGGCCAAGAGCGCCTTATATTCCACCAGCCAACAACAGCTGTTCATTCAGAGTATAAGCAGAAGCCTATAATGTTACAAGTTAGAATAGGCTTATTAAAAAGCTGAAAAAAAAGAGAGAATTTTGTTGTTGCTCTTGATTTTTTTTAATAACTTGCCTGCCTTGCTACCTCTTCTGGCACTGTTACTAGCAATATTAAATTACTTTTTAGCATCAGCTGGTAGAGAAACAAATTTTTTGAGCTTTCAAATCACTCACATGTACAGATCACTTCCTAATTTGCAAAAAGTATTTCTAGCCTAGAGCCATCTCTTCTTTTTGGAACCTGTAAAAAAATATTTTGTGCTCCCTCCATGCACTCTCACTGTCATCAGGGACTAAAATTATTCCTTAGCGGGACCAGTTTCCTTTTCACGCTACACAACTTCAGGTGGTGGTTAAATAGAAACAGCTTTGTCAACACAAAGCCCCTAAAAGTAAGGAAATAAAATACATACAAAACATGAAAAAAGAAAAACCCAGAGACAGAAGATCCCCAAACATGCTCAATTTACATGGATTTTTTAAAAAAGCAAAATGCAAAAGGGGGTTGGAAACCGGAGCATACTCAGAGATTCAAATCTGAACCGAAAGATAAAGCAAACTTTGTACAACATCCTTGCAGGCTGCCCACAAATCACTAGCCTCTAAATTAAATACAGGAAATTCCATGTAACCCCCCCATATTTGTTATTATTTGCACTATCATCACTATCTGCAAGGTATGGCTGACCTGACATGAACCTTAATGTTCATGGACTGCAGGGAATCATTACAGAAGTGAAAAGGAGGGAGACAAAAGCAGAGTGGAGCCAAGCAGGCAGCACATGCCCCAGAACAGCCAAAATTCAGACAAATGGATCAGGTTACACAAACTCAAGCAAGTACACACCAGTGTAAAATAGGAACCAATAACTTCAGCTATCAAATTACAGAAAAAAAACCAACTTGTAGAAATGCAATACCAATATAGACAAAATGTTAATCTGGACAATATTTAATAGATTAATACTTAAGAGATTACTTATGTTATAGATATTTGGTTGAAAGTCAGAAAATAAATATAATAGTTCTGGTAAACAAAAATGAACTATTGTGCTCACATTAGTATTTTTAAAGAAACATCTTACAAATAATAATTTTCAGATACTTCATTCATGCTATCAAAATGATGCTATCACATAATAACAGAGGGTATTCATGTTTTTGACACTTTAGATGACCTACCTAGTATCAATTTCAGCCCCCACTGAGAACAAAAGAAATATTGAAAAAAAACACTCAACAGATTTAAAATTGAAGCAGGTAAGACCTGGGTATATTATTTTTGGTGAAATGATTCTGTCCGTAGATACACAAAGGGAGTCACACAGAGAAGAGGCATTAAGTAAAGTAAAAGCACCAGCATTCCCAGGTTTTAAACTTTCTGGAGAGAGGATTGAGAAACAAATTCCTTCCCAGCAGGGCTGGACTCTTCTCCCACAGAACAAGCAATAGAACAAGAGGAGACAGCCTTAAGCTGTAGCCAAGGGAGATTTGTTTTAGCTATTACAAAAAAAAAATATTCACCTAAATGCTTCCCAAGCGTTGAAAGAGGCTGCCCAGAGAAGTGGTGGAGTCATCACTCCTGGAAGGATTTAAAAGATGAGTGGAAATGGCACTTGGGGACATAAGTTTAGTGGTGGACCTAGCAGTGCCAGGTTAATCTTAGAGGTCTTTTCCAACCTTAATCTTTATCCAGTGACCAGGGCCTGAATAACATCTAGTCTTTACCATTACAAAGATATTTGAGATGTCAGCCAAGGGGAATAAAACATGCTATTATTTCAGTTCATGAGTTTGCATCTTCAAGGTATTTTCTCCCATCATTCTTGATGTGCACCCATATGCTCTATCAGGTTTCTGGCTTTTTTTCTGAATATCAGAACACCACTTCTTTGAGCTAAGTGCTATTTAGAGACCAAACACTGTAATTTTCCATTTCAGCTGTAGTAATAACAAAGTTTTCAGTGGGAGATTTTTTCAAGTGGGAGTCTGGAGCACCAGGTGAGTCCAGAACACAGCCAAGGCTGTCCTCTTGCACTCACTGATGCTGTTTTGGTCTTGTGTAATTCAGTTGCTTCTGTTAGAAGGATAACAGAGCTTGGGCAAAAGTCTGTTCATCATGAGACCAGTTCATGAAGATTCAGTAAAATACATCAACTATTCTAATTCAGAGAGTAATCTGTTTTGTTATCCCATTATGTAAGTTTCCTTCCTCTACCTACTCACGCAGGAGTAGGTTTGCTGGGGTTTTTTTAGCTAGGACTATCCCCTCCTCACTTTTCTGTGCCCTACCTCCTTATAACTTGCCATAAATCAAATGCTGTTGCAGAATTATGTTGTTGCAGAATTATGCTATTCAGCCCCTGGAAAAAGTGAAACTGATAATCTGCATCTTTCCTCATTCCTTGAGAAATAACCAAACCCAGCAGTCCACAACCAGAAGTTATCTATCAGATGAGACAAATCACTCAGTAGTGGGATAATATCAGTATAGCTCTTATAATATATAAAACACTAATATAACACTATATAAAAAAAGGTTGACAGGTAGGCAGAAAAGGAGTTCAGTATTTGTGGAAATTATAGAAGAGGATAATTTTGGTAGGTGGTTTGGTCTTTGTATAAACAATCGGCTACTCCTTTCCCAGTGAGTGACATGAAAGATCTGTTTCCTGAGGCAAAGGGGAAAAAGGAAATAACAGTGAAAACAGTGAGGGAGACAATATGGAAAAGTTCAGCAAATTGAGTTATTTTAAGTTTAGAAAAAATGCTAGGAACCCAGGAAAAAAAATATTACCCAAAGGAGGGAATTTTACTTTAATTTTTTTGAAATGTGTTGGAAAGAAAGTTGTAATCTAACTTTATGAGGAAATATTGCAGCCAGTAAAGCTGATGTAAACCCTCTAAATTGCAGCCAGGATGATGACCAAGGAATTTTTAAAAATGCTCACGAGAAGTAAAGGAAATTGTCTTACTGGCTTATCCACAATTAAGTAAAACACAGATTACCTGAGGAAGAATAATTCACTAGCACAACTCACAAAAAAAAAAAAACGGAAACAAAATGGAAGGAACAGTTTTACCACTGCCCAATCATCAATGGAACTGGTCAATTTTGGGCTAGTCATCAGTCTATTCACTGATACTTAGGAATAATTAAACCTGTCAGGACAAGGAAGAGGAATAAATTAGTACACCATTAAGAGTCCTTTTCAACCCTAATTACAAGCTGCCTTTCTGTTAAAAAAAAAAAAATCAAAAAAATATATTAGTGGGTTTTCTGTTGCTGCCTTTGTGTTCAAGAGCTTTGCTTTAAACCCCAAAAACAAGAAACTACACAGAGCCTTGTATGGGGTCCTAAGCTTGGTACCCTGTACAAATATCACATCAAAGCAATTCTCAGATTGCATCCAGGACTTCTGGCAGTGTTTCATACTATTCCTAGAACACCTACTTCACTACTAAGGCAATGAAATGCTTCTTCAAACACTGACCAATATTGTGCTTATTACCAAGGGAGAAGCACACATAAAATTATTGTTTGGAGGGAAAATCACAGACCCTAATTACCATTTAGCTTCTTAGAACAAAAAATTAAATTCACAACACATACACATCACATTAAAACTGAATGAGAGCTTAATACTAGCAGATTTAATGCAAGAAGCCTTTATGAATCTGACCTGAGGTCCCTACACTTTTGAGCAGAAACAAACCCAAGACAGAAAATTAAACAATGGAAAAATTAAACAACTGGAAAATAAAAAATAAATATTTGAGAATTGAATTCTGTTATGTGCTGGTTTCTCTTGAAAACGTGTCTTCCATTGGAAAGCTCTGATATTTAAATTAAGCGCTTTCTCAGGTCTTACCCATAATAAGTACCGAATCTCTAGCAAAGAGCTTTTGCTTCCAATTAAAAAACAAATGTTCACATCTCAAAGGTTTTGATTAATAATAAGACAGCCTTACACAACTGGATAAATATTTCTGTATATTCTGAAAGGGTATAACCTTGCTTAATCTATAGACATTAAAGAAAAAATGGTTAAATTTTTAAAAAAACTTTAAAAGTATTTTCTCTCCCCCAAGTACAGCACCATTTTTATCTGCTTGTTAGGTCACCTGAGCAGAAACTATTTTACAATCATGTAACACATGACAAATCAGGCGTTATCTTCAAAGGTGGTGGTGGGAAAACCCAAAGGAATTTCAAACTCCTGAGATACTAACAAAGAATTTAATTATTAAGTGATTTACTACAGTATTTTGATACTATAATCTGCCTACAATATAGGAATAGGCCAAAGAAAAAAATGAAGCAACCCTGGTTCATTACTATATCTTTACATGTTTAATGTGTATATTTTCAAATGTTTAATATAATGCCAGATAAGAACATTAGAAACAGAAACACAACTCTTTCTTTTTTAGAGATCTTGCATAAAATTCCTTAAGATACCCTGAGGGAATTAATGGAGACAAATCTGAACTCTCATCTACACTGGGAAAATGACTGAATGAGGTATTTCAGCAATAAAAGCAGCTTTGTCTAAGTTTAACTCTCCTAAAATCCCTTCTTAGGGAGCCTTTCACATTCAGCACTGTGGGACTGAAGACATCTTAATAGCAGGCAGCACAGAAATTATGTTGTAACTCACAGACAACCTTTCCCACAGTCTTCTGATCAGATGGTGAGACCAGCCCAAGGAGTCCCCCTTCAACAGGCTGGCCCAGTTCTCACAGTACCACTCCAGCAACACTGGTACTCTCTAACCACATTTTTCTGCCATAGCTCTCACTCTGGGGATGAAGCTGTAGAAGCAGAAATCTGCTTTAGAAAGGATCTTTCTACTTACTATAAGAAAAGACTTTGTCTTGATAGCACCTTAAAAAACCCAACCGTTAAATACTGGAGAAAACAAAAACAGGGAAGGTTGAAGATGCAAAGACAACTCCAAATGCACAAACTATTCTTTCTACTTCAGACGTAAGTACAGCATTTGAAATGCTAAAGAGGTGACACTTTTCACTCCAGAATTAGTAATGTAACTTCAAATTGTAATTTTTTTGGCATAAAAACGCCTTGCGATAAGGGACCAAGGTGGGAATCTTTTCTTAGCCAGCTATTTGTCACCATGTCCATTGTTGAGCAGAATTTTAATAGCTTTAAAATCATGTACTGATATTTTATTATACACCAAAATTTTTATTAGTCAAATATCTTTATTTCTGTCCTTTGTACACAAAGTTCCACTACCTAGAACAGTATTTCTCATATTACCAACACATTAAAATAATCAAAATATTTTGTGCGTCTCAATGCCAAATGCTATTTGTAGAAACTGCATGCACGGGAACTGAAGAAATTTATATTAGGAGTACAAAAAAATACTCATTTAAGCCAGTTTCACAAGTACAGTTCACTGCTGGAAGAACACACTTTGGAAAATAAGACATCTCACACAGGAATTATTTCTTTATACCCACTGCCTCTACCAGACCACACTGGTCACCAGCTGTTACTTTTAAATGGCTCTCTGTTATTCAAGATGAAACAAGAGAATGAATTTAAGGATCTTTGGTGGCTACCAAGAACACATAAAGAGATATTAGTCAATCTTTCCTTTAAACATCATCATAACCATTCAAACAAAGTGAAGGGCACTTTCTTTAAGTCTGATAAACAGCTCCAGGGTCAGATCTGATTAAATAGAAGTTCTGAGTTTCAGCAACTTAAAAGAGCTTTTTTTAAAAAAAAAAAAGCTCACATTTTATCAAACATATGTGAACACTTCTAAATGTCAGGAATTCCAAGCACTTTCCTTATGACTGGAAACCTGTAGCCACTCATGGTCTCTTCACACAGTCATTTCAAAGTGAAACTGAGTTCAAGGACATGCAGATGACACCGGGAAATTTATTTGTCTACATTTTTGTCCTGAATTTACACAAAGTCCGATGAGCTGTACTGAACGCCACAGAGAGGAGTACACTGTGTACAAAATAATCTTACTGAAAAGAAATATTTCCACATCTGCCTCTGTTCAGTTCCATCCTGCACAGACCACAAAATGGCTGCTCAGAGAGAATTCAGAGAAGTAAATTGTAAATAAGTGTTGAACTCTTCTTACAAATAAGTAGCAGAGATTTAAAATCCAACATGCAAGGGAGTCAAAGCACCTGACAAAAAGGAGTTTTGTAAAGAATAAATGCACCTCTCCCTTTGCTATAAACACTTCAGCGATTAACAAAAGGAGGCATCAAGGCTGTTACTGTTAACCCAATAAACTATTTTCTTCTAATTAGGAGTGATGCTTAGCTTACAAGCTTTAGTAAAATTCAAGAGTTAGACAAAGAGTATGATTCATCCTATATTCCAACAGTATTATTAGTCCTAAATTTTAGCAGTAAGTTTCCAGGGCAGCCTGAGCACCACCTTACATCACTGGATGGTTGAAAAGAACAGTGGCTGCCAAGCTACTGGGTACCCATCTCCACCAGAACCTAAAACTGCAGGAGACCACGTGGGTTATCAAGACCATCTTCCACTGCCAGTAACTCTATTAATTAGTTTATGACAGGTATTACGTACATCTACTGCATGACCTATTGCAAAATAAGGAGTGGCATTTTGCCCATATAATGAAGAGAGCAAAAGCTCACTTTTCACATGTACTTGTAGGACTCCCAGACAGTCACTTACATATCCTAAGCCTCTCAAAGAGATGTTAATAATAAACTTTTTCCCAGCCTCTTCCCAAGTTTATTCAGGTAATCAACCTGAATAAAGTATCCCTTACTAAGTCCATGTAGCTCCTGATACACATTGCTGGTGCAACTGTATTTCAGGTCTCTGGTGCATCTCTCCTTACTTTGTCACATGATGGATTTTGTGAAAGACCTTGTGCCCCCTTCATGAAAAGAGGTAAACTGACATTGCATAGTGCAGATGGGGAGCATCATCCTCATTACCTCAGAAAATGTCAGCCTGAGCAGCTCAAATTAAATAAAAATACGGGATATATATAATACAATATAATAAATATAAGCCAAGCTTGGTCACTATTCCAGAGATTCTAAATATAAGGATAAAACCAGTGCTGATTCCAATGAATCTTTCAATGTTCTCACCTAAGATAAAAAAAATAAAATTAAAAAAAAAAAAAAAACAACCTTCAAGTACATGCTTAAATTATTATTTCCTGTCTAGCAAAAAGCTTAAGTCACTTGTTTGGTTAAATACTGTTGAAATCAAGAGGACCTATACACACTCTTAAATTCACTTCCTACTGAGTAAAGCACTAGAGCATGTGCTAAACATGCCCTTGGGAATTAGCGTCTCACGCTGCACACTCTCACAAATATTTAGGCACACGTTTACTTCTGTTACCATGAATATTTCCATTGATAAACATGTCCATAGTTGTTAACAGGAAAAAGACCTGAAGCATTACTAAGGAGAAAATTTATCAAACAAATTACAACTGCAATATTGTGCATTTTTTTAAGTTACAATCCTAGAGGTGAATGAGAAATTTCTCTTTATGAAGAGATAAGAGTACGGGAGTCAAAACTGTTAAGGTGAAATATACTACAGAAGTAAAGCGAGTTATTGCCACAGCTGACTAACAGAAAAGTAAATTTTCTTTGCTCAGCTTCCACACCTTTTCCACACTCACAGTTCTTTAATATGGCACATAAATCCAAAACAGCATAGTATTTGCATTTTTAATCCCAAATAATTAATGAGCACTTTTCCCTCTTACTTCAGTCAGAACCCCCATATAGGAAAATATAAGCCAATTGATGCCATATGTCCCTCTGAATTGTTATTCCAGATGTATTCCTTGGAGTCACAGAATTAAAGTTCCTGTTTCCTTGAAAAATAACACATTCCTAAAAACTCAAATGAAGCGATTTTGAGTATAAAGAGTTTATTACTATGATTCCCTTTTTTTGTAATGTTCATTTCCTTCAGCATTTTTTCCTATAACCTAAGTACAAAATAAAGGAACAATTTACTAATAATATATTGAATTGTCAAAAAGCACAAATGCACTTAGCTTTAGCTTGAGATTTCTCTGGCCAGAATGGCTAACTAACACTTAAGCATTTGAGAACTAATGTTTAAGTTTTCATTTCCATTAGCACAGAACAACTTCACCCATAGGGAAGCAGTGGGAGTTGATCAGAACGCTTGCTTTTAAAACACTGCAATGTTTCATTATCTTTTTCTTTAGCATTGTAACAAAGAAAGAAATAAAAATGGACCATTTTTGTGGGAATATTTGTTTAACTGAAGGTTAACTGTGCTTTAAGTACTGCGAAGAGAAAATCAGAAATGGGGAAGGGAGTTGCAGCAATAGCTTTCCCACACTGCCCTGCCAACAACCTCAACCTTGTTGAGCCATTTTCTCTGAGGGCTAGAAGTAATTAAGTTTCATTGCTAAATCAGTCTTGAGGCTGTCTTGAGCAGAAAAATCACTTATGCTTAATTGCATGGGGTGATGTGGTGAGCAGTCCATTAGGGAGACTGCAGATACCAGTTTACTTTTTGCAGCTCTGCAGGATACTTATAAATGAAAGGTCATTATTTTATCCAAGCAGTCACTTGTATAATACCTATTTCCTACAGAAAACAGTGTTACTTCAAAAAAGGCTCATATTTGAGTTTTTGCTACATAGCTCTACTAAATATTATTTTAAGGGTTGTTGGGTTTAAAAGCTTGAGTTTCTGAAACTTAGAAACAATAAAATATTCATTCTACCATAATAAACATGCATTTAATAATTATAATTTTATCAATTGTAGTACAAATATTTAAAAATCAGTATATTTTAAAAAACTAAACAGCCCATCATTTTTAATATAGGAAGATAAATATGTAACATAAATAATATGTATGACACACACATCTGAACACCTGCACACAGCCAGAGGAATGTTCTCCATGACCAAGAAACTCTACAGGTTGTTTGCTAATCAGAACCATATACTTTTCACCTGATTCCATCAACAAAGAATTAGTTTCCATAAAACTGTAGCCACCAGGAACAGATTGGTTTCATGGTTCAGAGTGGGAGAATGGTTCCACCAGTTCATGCACCCTATCATTCCTGCTGCTGGCAGACCAGATTTTCACCTATCACAATCACCTTGCACTGAGATATTAGTCAAGAAAGACAATATAATCCTTCCTAAGTGATTAAATATTGTAAAAATATTACAATACATTATTACAATGAATCAGTGCAGACTGTTACTACAGAACTTTAGCAATGTTAATTTCCATTAACATCCACTATTCCTGATTCTTGAATACCCACTCCTGAGCAGTAAGCAACAGCATTTGATCTTGCCTTAACAATAACTTCCTCAACATTCATAAAAGTACCTAAATATTTCAGGCTACACTCTTCTCCTGTTCTCATGCTGTTATTTAGGTACAGGGTTGACCTCACAGGGCAAATAGATGTTCCTTAGAAGAAGGAGGAGCATCTAAGAATTTTAAGTTTGAAATCATTTGAGATCACTGGAGTATAGTACCAGTCTTAGTGTCCAAAAAAGCCAGTTGTGCTCACCCAGTAAGGATCACAATCTGTCATGTGATGGAAATGCTCCAGAGTCTCTTCCCCCTGCCACCAAATAATGTCACACCAGAAATACTACACCCTGGTTTTGGTATCAGTTCCCAATCCTAGCAGTCAACCTCCCTATCAACAATATTTTCCCATACCTTCATATTTTGTAAAGAACAATAAAACCCTTAGCCTTTATAAGCAGGAACTGCTTACCCTAGGTACTGTCATTTGATTTTTCTACAGCTTAAGAGAAAGGTATATAAACTTTAACTTTTATGTAATATTAATCAAATATATGTCCAATAAAAGCATGATTATTCTATTTTTTTCTAGTTTTATACCTACAGAAAAATGATTGAAAATTTAGGTTTTTAAACATAGAGTAGCACACAGAATCACAACACAATTGTTTAAGTTGGATGGAATGGAAAAAGCTTTCTTTTTCCATTTTACTATAGGCACATTCATCTTTTTTTCAGAAACCCAAAAAAAGACATTTCAAACTGTATTTTGATTTATGCAATCTGTTAACATACAGGACAATTAAAAGTTACCAAATACGACTATTATTTCTTGTTTGTGTGTGTTCAACAATACTTTAGTAAGTCTAACACATGGAGAAGAAGCATAAAATAACTTGCATTGAATGAGAACACTGTTTTCCAAAAGGAATTTTACATTTAATTAGCTGAAAATCATTCAATGTAAGTAATATTACACTAAAATTAAGACACTCCTCCTTCAAGTCACTGTTCAGCCTGGAGAAGCAAAGGTTACATGGAGACCTCATAGCAACCATCCAGAGTCTGAAGGGGCCTATAGGGAAGCCAAAAGGGGTTTCTTCACCAGGCACTGTAGTGATAGGACAAGGGGGAATGGCTTCAAACTGAGAGTACAATTGGATTAGTTGTTAGAAAGAAATTCTTCACTATGAGGTTGCTGAGGGACTGGCACAGGTTGCCCAGAGAAGCTGTGGAGGCCCCATCCCTGGAAGTGTTCAAGGCCAGGCTGGATGGAGCTTTGAGCAACCTGGTCTGGTGGAAAGTGTCCCTGCCCATGACAGGTGGGAGATGCAACTACATGTTCCTCAAGGTCTCTTCTAACCCAAACCATTCTATGATTCTGTGACTGTACATACAGCAGTGATTTAGTTGACACATGTATTTATATTCACACTGCAAAGTGTTAGTGAAAACGGTGCACATTCAGACACTGGCAAAGCTATTCTTCCAGCAACTTGGACAGAAACTGCAAGTACTGCACGTTACATGTACGCTTTAGTAACACTCATTCTTAAATGCCTACAGGAATGTGAACAAATTCTTATCAGGTTAAGTATCTTCTTACAGTTGCCTATTTCCTCAACTCTATGAATGAATTAACATACGACAGAATCGACATCACCAAAGTGAGAAAAAAGCATAATTCAAGCACAAAGCTCCAGTACAACCTACTATGTATTTCCTTACACATAGGAGTAAAAAAAATCTCCCTCCACATGATCTTTACTCTTGCAGAACAATGGAGTTGCAGGGGGCAATTTTGGGGGCAGGTTTTAAGTATAAAGCAAAATGACAGCTTCATTCCAAGGCCATGACATAAAAGACTAAAAAAAACTGGATTGGGAGCTAAATGCATTTCCTTACATTTAGCTTTGTTGCCATAATTTTTTATTGTCTACTTCTACCATGCATTCACTGCTTTGCTGATGCAAAAGAGTAAGAAATCTGAAATATATAGGCTAAGTACTAAGGCGAAAAAAAAAAAAAGAGAAGCTATTAAAATAGGTAATTCCCTCCTTACTTTACTCCCTGCAAATACTTTCTTGGTGAAACACACCTGGCGAATACCTCTGGGTATAATTTAATTTACTTTTTAGCCTTGTGTTTCACTTCATTAAGGAAAGTTATGACTATTCTGAGATAAATACATACTATGAGCTTGAACTAAAGAAAATTACAGTAACAATAATAACTAGCATGATATGCTAAATGCCTACAATACTAAATTCTATTGTTCCACTCCATGAAAAATAGACAGACTATATTTTCCATACACTTAAAAGAAAAATACGAAGCATGAGTTACCTAGATATTTTTTCACTTCTGTTTTGAAATTCAACTTTCTTCAGTGGTACCTCTCCATATTCTGAAATATGTAGCCACTCTCTTACTTACAGATATTTCTACCTTAAATTTACACCGGACATGATTCCTACAATGCATTAATTTTTCACATTCCCCAACAAATTAACTCCATCACAACACTTCAAAATTATTTAGAGCAGGTCAATACTCTATCAAGGCTTGAGATGATTTTTAGTAAGAAACAGACTATCTCTAGGCAAATGACATATTAAAAGAGCAGAAATTTTCTTCATATTCAACTATGGTTTTAAAACAAATTTTCCTGCCTCTTCATGATTAAAAATGAATTAAAAACCTATAGACCACTTCAAATGGATAACCCAGGTCAAGCTAGACAAATAACACCTTCACACAACTGAACACATGGCAAAACCAGCACTGAACACTGTACACTGGAACACCAAGGCAATCTGCTGGTTTCCCTCCCCAGGGTTCAATGGCATTCTCAACCCTGCTCTCTCTCTCTCTCTCTCCAATCAAGCTTTAGTTTTCACTGCATTTAATCAGAAGAATTATTCACTTTTGACTTACTTCCAGATAACATAGATAAGGTATGCCAGTCTTTGGCAATTAAATTACCTTTGAACTGTTACCCATTGTGACCTGCCAGAAGGATTTTCCAGATCCCAGTACTATTTTAAAATACTTCTGACACATATGCCCCAACCCAAAACCTTAAGCCAAAGGACTATAAAACAGTTCTATTCTTGTGGATACATTTTATCCATTTGCTTCTTCTTTACAAGAAGTTATAAAAGACAGGCTTCATACTACTTCCAAAACAGATTTCACTAATGAGAAAGCTATAACTGTGTATGTCAATAAATTGAGTTGTTAATTGATGGTTCAGAACACTCTTATAGAACACCTTTCTAATTTTAATTTTTTAAAAACACATTTCTTTTGAAAAAGCTAAAAATTAAAGATTATTTTCTTAGGACAGAGAGAAGGGACCTCACTTCAGATGAACTGGCACTCAGACCTGCCTGCAACCAACCCCATCCTTTTAGTTTGCAAATACCTTTCAAATAGAGGTGGGTAATTATAAGAGAAATTAATACTGAAACCTGCTGGCACTTAGGATCTTACATCACATTCAGAAATACGAATGGTAAATTAAATTTACACTGTTTTGCAACATATTAGATTTTAAAAATGCATGTTTTCTGTGAGCTAGCAACCCTCAACCAGGACAGGGAAAACCCAGAGCATAAGATCCAAGAGACTAACAATCCTAGAACCCCTTTATATGGGAAAGAGATTATCATTTAATGAATACTTAGTTCTATGTCATCTTCACATTACACAACTAAATATGATGACAGATGTCATAATATCTCTTCTGAGTCACTCCATTGGCAAGTACAATTAAAAAGTTCCTCCTCATGAAAAAAGTAATTACAGTTACTGCTAATAATACAAAAGGCTCATGTCTATATGACTTCAATTCCACAGGTGAGCTTCCAGGACTCTACAATGCACTCTGCTGTGACATAGTGGACTGGGAAGAAAGAGGGCAAGGAAAACCTGAGCTGGCAGTAATGTCACTTCAGCTGTGTATCCTCCTTTCCAAGGTTCTTTCAGTACGTCCATGGAACAAAAAGTAGTGCAACCACATTTTAAAGATCCTTAGTGATCTCCTTGTTCAATGGTTGGCTAAATGTGGTATCACAAATACATCACTGGTATTAACTATGAACACAAATCCACAGAAATTACTTTGTACAGATACCTGGGCTAAATTCATAAAACTTTGCACTTCACATTACTGAATTTACAGAAAACACACAGAATGGTGAAATCTCCTAAAATAGCTGTAAACAAAAACAAGGACTTGTCTTCTTCCAACAAAGTCCACTTTGAAGCACAGGTATGTACTGCCATAGCAATGCATACAGTTACATGTATTACACTGCAAGGCAGTAAGCTATTTTAGGCTAGAAAAACTTACATTTTTATGCTGACAGCCTCAGAGATCATGCATGGCTGGTATCAGTTGTGGCTCTCTGGGAATCATAACTCTACCATTAGATCTGTTGGCTATGTCAGCCTATGTATTTAATGCATTTTTTCCATTTAAGTATTCCATCCGTTCAGTTTATCTCTGTGCTCCTTCTCTGCGTGGATCCACCTCCCTCATCTACAGGGCCTGACACCAACAGTCCTGTGAGCTCATTGTCCTAACCAGATCTCTCCTTCTTGTTCAGTATCTCCACAGGATACACACATCCTACGTGACACTTTGGTTCTGGTACATCACTGGTGCAATGTGAATAAAACTGATCATTTCCAGTAAAATTTTAGAATCTCTCTCTCTGTATATGATCACCGAACTCATCTTAGCTTGTGCCAAATGTATTCCATCCTGCTGCCATGTACTCAGCGACTCCTCACAGCCCACTGCTGCCACCCCTTACTCCTCCTTACAGCTCTCCCTTGAGGCTCAGCACACAGCACTAGAGGCTCCAGGGAACGCAGAACCCCAAAGCACAAAAAGTCAGCTCTGAAGCAGGAGCCTCCTTGTATTCCTCTTCTCACTCATTTCAGCAGGCAGGCTGCTGCTGCTCTTGTTTGCTCAACCCCATCACTGCTGCCACAGCAGCCAGCATCACAGAGACAGCAGGCCAGTCTGGAAGAGACTGCACACTGTGAGGAACTGATGGCAGCAGATCTGAGCCTCCTGCATGGAGACCAGAAGCAGAAGAAACAGCTGGAGGGGCTCTCTAGGTGGTGCCAGGTCCAGGCTGCCCAGATGCTCAGCTCTCAGCTGCACCAACCACCAGCCCTCAGCCTTGTGTCACTAATGAAATGCATATTAAGATTCCCAGACAGAAGCACAGCCATGGGATTTGGTGTGATCACATCTGCTCCCATGGTTTTTTGATCATTTGGGAATCAGCTAGAAGTGGTAACAGAAATGAATAAGGCTCTACCTCGTGCTCCACCCTCACAACAAAATAACTGACAGGAATAACTAATTGACATAACAACATATTGAATCCTGAGAATTAATTATGCTTCTGGGTTTGATTCCCTCCCATGAATGCTACTACACTTAAACCTATCCAGGAGCAAGAGAACTGCTGAGAAGATGCTTCAGGAACCTCTACGAATAATATTCCACAGTTAAATAATTTTTGGCACTATGCACCCAATTCTGATAATTAGTTTTGGCAGCATAATTATATAAACTCTCAACAGTGATTTTATAAACCACATGCAAAAGTAGAAAGAACAAACCTATATATCCTCATTTTTCAACTTCTTCAAGGATAATGAATGAAAAACATAAAAATTCTATATGCATAAAGGCCTGATAAGGCCAAATGAATGAGGAAATGTTGAAAGTAGAAATAAAAGGGGTTGCCAGTGGACATTCAATATTATAACTTATAAATCCACCTGGTGATGACAGCTGATCATAATGGACAGCTTTTCATGCATCCTGTTTTGCCTGTAGAATAAATGTTTGCACATTAATTTGTTCAGTGGTACAGACAGAATAATGTAATTTTTTCATTAATTTAAAACAAGCAGGTATGACTTTTGCCTTCTAAAAGTGAACAGTTTTACCCTCTCTCAAATTTTAAATGGTGTTATATTTTTAAATTCCGATGTGAAAGTTAAACAGCACTTTTGCACACTTGGACTGCTGCCTCCATATTTTGAAGTTTCCATCTTAAAAGTTTGTTTTGATTTTCACTGCCAAATTCACACTTCTCAAACAGAATACAGTCAACTTTAGTTCATATTCAACTTTTTTTCTGGCTCCCTTTCTACTTATGCACTGTGCAAGCATCCAGCAATTTCTTGGAAGAGCAAAAAAAATTTTAGTATGACTTGATAATTATATGTTTCTTCTGGAAAAATTAGCTTCATTTGAATAATGTAATTTCTCATTTTCAGGCTAAGTAAATTATAATTACACAATGGAATTTAATGAAAATATCAACCTTGAGTGAAAACATTTTCTGCTGCATAAAGTCCAATAAAAATACAAGAGAGAAAAAAGGTCTTTTCTTGCTTCTCCCGCTTCCTTCGTACACAAAAAGCCAATTCTGGACCATTATTACATGTTTTATCTATAAATTATCTAGCTTAGCCTTAACTGCATTTCCACTGGGCCCCAGGAATACCCCAGAAAAAGCATCACAGGACACCATACACCAACATGAAGTTCACTTTCTTGCACTTCCTTTCTTGCTAACCACGGTTACATCTTCTCACCACTTATGTTGCTGCTTCTCCTCTGGTTCTCTCTAGCCTTTGAGGTGGTTTAACTGATAAAATATCAGAAGAAATATTTGAAGAAAAAGGTAAAATTTTTTCTACCTTATCAGTGAGCTAAACTGGCTCAACAGAAGATGTATCAGATTCAGAAATTACTAATATCATTCACGACAGACATCATTATGTCTGTAGTTGCCCCAGTATTTTGGATTGCAAACACTACAATTAGTTACTCTTTAAAAAAAACCCATAATTTTATTTTTCCATAATTCACACCAGTGACTGGGTAACTACATAAACCTTTTGGGCAACCTGGTCATTAAAACACAGAAGACTAAGTACTGAAAAAAAAACCTAAGCAGGGAATTTGGAAGGGATGCACATATTCAGTTACTAACACTTCTGGAAATGGCATTATGTTCTTCTGTAGAAAACAGCAGTACATAAAATTCCTAGAGGAGCCATATATTCAGAAAAGCTAAAACTACAGACAATGGCAGGACATGATATCTCAGCTATGGCTTCAGACACTGATGCAGAGATACATTATTTTGTCACAAAATAGAGATTAGGGCAACCTCATCAGCATAAGGAAGATTCTACAGCACAGTTGGGATTCCAGGGTCAGTGTAGGTCAAGATGCCAGACTAAATGCTGTGGCTCTGATAAGAGCTTTTCACAAACTTATTAGGAATTTGATCTAAATAATAATACCATGAAGAAACATGAGGTTTTAACATTGAAAAACCCCACACACTGTAGCACCCAGCTGTGGCAATGCCTAGATCATTCCTCATTTCCAGTGTCATGACTGACTATGGTATTTTATTTTTAAATTAAATTCAACCTAAGTATAAATGACACCAACTCAAATTGGAGATATTTAATCATCAATATTCAAAACCATGTTTACCAGATATAAAACTGTAAAAAGAAGGAAAAAAATGATCACCACAAACAGCATGTATGAGTAACATAATATTCAAATACATTTATCCTCTCTGGAATAATTAATGTATTAATACTTTGTATGTTACATGAAGTTAATATTTCTCAAAAGGAACAAAGGATGAAGTAACCTCTCCACAGCTATCCAGTAACAAATAGCGACCTGTAAATTTCTCTAGATTTGACAATCTTTAATAGAGAAAATTCAGTGAAAAGCTGAATCCCAGCCCTTGGCAAAGCAGCTGAAATGCTCTCTTGAGCCACTTCTATCATACAGCTAAGTAATGACTGAAGCAAAGAGAAGAATAGGGTGCTCTTTGAAAAATATTTCATTTCTGACTGGGCAGTATTTAGGTTCCTGTTCTCCTTTAAAACAATACTGGAATGTAGGTATGCAAGGTATATATAGTCCAGCTCTCTTCACTTACCTGAAGACAATATGACTTCCAGGAATTTATAAAACACTATATTAATAAAGCATTATATCACACATAAATAAGAAATAAAAAAATACATATATTTAGCCTTACTTCTCCATGTCTTAAAGGTGTGATAGCTCCTCTTGCTACCGCCATTCGGAACAATGTTTCTGTGGCCTGCATCAACAAACACATAGACAAATTGGTTATTAAAAAACAGACAACACAGCTCATGACAACTTGTTTCAACTTTTATAACATTTTTTGTATTTTCTGCTACCTTCCAGCACCTATTTTACAACTGAATTGCTCCAGTAACTCCTTTAGAACAACCTGCACAGTTTAGACAAGTGTTTATTGCAAGGTGAGACATATTGAGGATTTTGGTCTCAGCCTAAGTAAGCACTTAAGCAGTACATGATCCCTCAGGCAACACCACAACTGTTCCAGAAGACTCTTTGAGCAGGTCAGAGATGCTCAGCCCCGCATAATTGTCCTCCAGAAGTTGTCAGGTAAAAGTGGGATACTATGGAAAAAAACAGCTATATGGTATTTCCTGACTCATGAAATTTACTCTTAAAATTGCTGTTTAGTAATATACACTCAAACTGACAGATGAGTATGAAAAAATAGTACGATGCAGCACTTTTCCTAAAAGCACCTGAGCCCCTCTTAATTCTCAGTAATGGTGGGATTACAAAACACAACATTATCATGTGCAAATGGCAGAGAACACACATTTGGGGAAATCTCTTATCTTTAATTAGGTTGAATACCTTTCTGTGTTAGTTCCTCCATCATTTCTTTAATCCAGTGAGACAACTGGCACACACTTCTGATACAGATATAGGTTACTGGCTTAATACAGACTATAATAGGTTCTGTACCACCTATCTTTCTACAAGCTGCTTGGAAAAAGGCATGAAAAAAATCTGCAAGTTACATAAATCCACGGGTTGGCACACAGCATACACATGAACAGATTTGTTTTAAAAACTTGTTTCCATAGCAGACAGTGAAGCCGGTTTCAATTTCAACTGTAAAAAACCATGGGTTTAATATCTGGTTCTAATTAAAAAATATACCCTGACATTTGGAAAAAAAAAAAAACCAACAACAAAACAACCACATGTCGAAAGTTTATAAATAAAAGCAGTTTGCAGTAGCTGATCATCTTTCTAAACAGTGATTTGAAAAAAAAACCATCTCAGTGTTTCCATGATTGCATGACTTGCTGGGTTCCCACTCTCACTACCTTAAGGCAGCTGTATCTCAATAAATGTGGTATCAAAGACATCTCTTGAGATTAATTCCTCAGTCTTCCCAGAGACAGATTAAGTGGAGTTTACTCTTCGCTAAATAATTTTCTGCAGTAAATAACTTAATAAAAGATATTTTACTTTTCTTATGTTCTCCCCACACACCTGTAAATGAATGTGTGCACTCCAGAACATTGGGCTGCAAAATCTATTATTTCATTTACACCCACAAGGATGCAGGGCAGTGCTCAACTGGGATTCTGCCTCTCAAACCTTTCTTCTCTGAGAGATGAAGTGAACCTCACACAACCTTTTGTATTTCACAAAATTGCCTTCTTTCACCAACATTTTTAGGGATGTTTCAACCAAACTGAGCATTCTGTCAATACAGCTAAGCTGCTTTTGTTTCTCTTGAAAACCACTGGTGTGTGTGACTTTCTTTTCACATCTACTAGAAAAAGATCTCTCTTAGTACACTTGTACTCACCTCATTAATGCCAGATGTCAAAACCATTCAGAAACAAGGAAAAATCACAGCAATAGCAAATGCAACATCACAGAAGTCTGCCGGTGGGCCACCTTTCACTAGGAAGATTAGCACTACAAACAGCTTCCCACACAAACTGCATGGTGGGGAGGAGGCCACCTAAAGCCTTTGACTGGCAATGACAAGGCTGGAGAAAGCTACTGGGGCTTTCGGCATGCAAAATCCAAGAGGAGGCTTAAAGAAGTTCATCTTTCAAAACAGTAATCAGCCCAAGCTTACTGTTGGTGTAAGCTTTAAGGTGAAGGAGGTGGACATTGGCAGTAAATAGCTCAGATCTGCATTCTTTTGACATAGCAAACTAGGCGTGAACAAATGGAGATTCGAGTAAGGCAATGTCTTACAAGGAAGACTGATACAACCATTCAGAGTTTTTTAACACCTTCACAGGGTTATAACATCACACAGACTAATGATAAAAGTAATCAGCTAGCAAAATTCTGCCAGTCTTAAAATGTAAATTTATCTGTAACACTTCTGGTTTTTTAAAGCTTCCACACTGTTTTAAATTTCTGTCTTTTTCCCTTCTGCCCTGCAAATGCAGAAACAAACAGAATCATACTGGACCATGTCCAAGGAAGTGCAGCAGCCCTGGGAAAGGGTCTGGAACACAAGTCTTATGAGGAACAGCTGAAGGAGCCGAGGGTGTTTAGACTGGGGAAAGAAGGCTCAGAGGGTACCTTATCCCTCTCTGCAACTGCCTGAAAGGAGACTGTAACCAGGTGAGGGTTGGTCTCTTCTCCCAGGTAACAAGTGACAGGACAAGAAGAAATGGCCTCAAGTTGCACTGGGGGAGAGGTTTAGATTGGATATTAGAAAAGGTTTCTTCCTGGAAAGGGTTGTAAAGCACTCGAACACAGGCTGCTGTGGGAAGTGTTTGAGTCACTTTCCCTGGAGGTATTTAAAAGATGTATCGATGTGGCATTTGGGGACATGGTGGACTTGGCAGTGCTGGCTTAATGGATGGACCCTATGACCTTAAAGAATTTTTTCAACCTAAACAATTCTATGATTCTCTCTGGTCTTGCTCAAGTTCCCTTGATCTAGCTTGTCTAGGCCCATTTTCAGCATCTCAAAGATTGGAGGTCTCACAACCTCTCTGATCAACATGTTTCAGCATTTCACAACAACATTTTAAGTGACAAGCCCACAAAAAAAATGCAATTTACAGATGACCTGTAAATTCCTTCTGCTTTCCAAAGAAACACAGCCCAATTCCTCAAATTCTCTTAGTGGTGGAAATGCTTTGTGCCAGCCAAGTGGAAGGCTATCCTGCAGTTTCTAGCTGTGACAAGCCAAGACACAAGGAAATCCAAAAACACAGAACATCCTGCTGGCATTTGAGCTGCACATGTTGCACATGGAAGAATAAGCATAAGGATGGAGAAAGTCAAAATATACATGGACTGCATTTTTTTTTAATGTTAGAGACAAACTCCATCATACTTAATGCTCCATAAAGAATAGAGGGAAAAAAAAGCTACATTAAGAATCACAACAGCAATATAAAAACAACAATATTCTTGCACAGCTCATATACTTTTTAAAATTCTATTTATGATAATATCTTGCTGAGAGCAAAAGAATCCCTACAGGACATCAAATCTACTTTGACTAAAAATCCAGTTTATTTAACACATCTTGCCTGACATATTCTTGGTATGTAATTTCAAATCTACCAAAGTTACCAGTATAATAATAGTCAATATTCATGCTGCAAAATATTTGCATACAACTTGTTTCAATACTGACAAAATCTATTAAAGACATTTGAGTTTGAGGATTTAATTTTAAATAAGGTTTTAAAAGGTGTTAAGTATATTGAAATGGCAAGTTTATTTCATTGTATTAAATCTGCTAAAAAATATGCAGAGTATTGCTCTGTCACAGATCAAACTAGGCATAACTGTCCATTTAAGAAATAATAATACTATTCTCAAAGAAATTGCTGACTAGGAATTTAGCTAATTTTTAACTGTTTTTCACTAAATATTACAATATATTCAGATATTTTAGAAAGCTGTAAAAACTTGAGATTTATTTGCATTTGATTCACTATAAATAAGCCTTCTACTCAGCCATGGGAGCCAGAGGTTCATAAGAAAGCAAACTGCCAACACATGGTTTTAGTGATCTCAGTGTGAAATAAATGTGTTGCCAAGATGATTGTTACTGAATCCTGAAATTGTTGCTCGTTATAAAGAACGTGTGGTGTGTCACATTTCACGTGAGGTGAAGTGGCAGCCTGGCGCGTGCTACCGCGCTGCAACGCCATGCGAGCTCTAATGTCACCTCCAGACAAGGATGACCAACTGCTCCCACCCCAACAAAGCAGCTCCTTCTAATCAAATTCTTCACAAGTGGGTTTAAAAACAAAAAAAAAAAAAGAGAAACCACTCATACGAACCAGAACTAAAGTGGAAGATAATTGTGCATTATTGACAGAAATGGTAGGAAAAACAGAAACACTGCACTAGATTCCAGATGTCTTGAATTTTCTAGTATGCATAAAAATAAAATGGTCTCACATAATACTTCATCAGAATAGTTACTGTTTCACCAAAGTTAAAACTGCAAATGCAAGCAGTGAAAAGATTGATCACACAAATTAATGAATTTAGAAATGCATGCTTTTTAATCACCTGACAATTTTTGACATCTACTTCTATATATGCATCAAAAAAATCAAAACAAAACAGAAAAAACCCCAACTGAATTAAAATGAAAATGGTGTAAATTGTTTATAAGAATAAAAAAGGATGGAATACCACAAAAGACATTTTTTCTCTCCTATTAGGTTTGCTGCTCTTGGATACAATAGTTAGCTGGCAGTTCTGGCCTGTAAAATTCGTGCTTCTTTGTGAAAAGCAAATTACATTAAAAAGTCTATCTGAAATCATTAATAACAATCTTTCAACTTGATTAAATATGAACTATTGTTATAGCCTTTATTAGCTAACCATCACACCTTTTGAAAACAAGAATGAGTGCTAGAAAAAAAGACCTGCTGAGATTCAGCTGCAATATTGATTACGAAAACACAGAAGTTTCTGAATTTTTTTTTCCCCTGAATTCTGTCCACAAAAAGTCAAATGTAAAACAACTGTGTTCAAACCTTACTCAAGATGACAGATTTAACTGAGGAGCTTAATTATTGTTACAACTTCTGATGAAATTGCCACAATACCAAAAAAGAATGTGTGGTGCCATTCTATATAATTTATAGATTTAAAATATTTTAAAAATATGTTAAAATACTATACTGAAGCTGAACTGAAGCTTTTAAAAATACAGATATGTAAACTTCTACTCTCGGAAAAACCATTAAAAGTTCAATTAATTTCATTGTATAGATGTGAATTCTATATACCTCCATCTTTTACTTTGTTGAATTACTCTGAATGTCTCTGCCTTCCTTACTGAACTATTGGAATCTTATTTCTACAATGCATAGATCAGCCTATATTTGACATCTATGAGACACAAGCTTTCCAGTCACCCATTCATAGATCAAATCATTTCTTACCTTTATCTTCCACAAAAGTAACTTAACTGTGAACTCTCCAAAGAATAAACACTTTAAACCCCGTGATAAAACACAAGTTGCAGAGTTTATGAGTCTTGTATCCATTTTCCAAAATATGTCCAATTCTTTCCCAAATTCAGCTTTCAGAATATGTTGTACCAAACACCCACCTTTGCATCCCATAATACTTGATCTCCCCCTCCTCTGCTTACTTACCCAACATTTGTGCAAACAAAGCACACATCTGGCCAGGTATCTTATACAGAAAAGTACTATACGGAGATGTTCTTCTTTCTTAAATAATAAACATATGTTGATTCCCTAACTAGAGGTTTGGAGATTGAAAAACACATCACTAATATAGCATAAATAAATCAGTATTAAAACTAACAAGACCAACAGCATAGTAACTTTTTGTGAGTTATCTTGCTCATTCCTGAGAGCATTTGCAGATTTGTCATGTAAACATAGGTTCAGATTTACATACAGTTCAGTGTAACTTCTATTCCATTTACAAATTCCATTTGCTCATTGACCTAAATGTGCACTTTCAGGGTTAATAAACTACCTTATGAACTAATTTATCTCTACCCTCTACCTAACTAAACTATCTTGATCTTCCTCCCTGATGCAGTCCTGCTCAGGAACCTCAGCCTCTCCTTGAAGAGCTTTATAATTTAAAATTGCAGAACACATACTCAACAAATGAACAAAGCATGGAAATAATCACACAATATATGTTGCTAAGAGGATGAAATAAAAACATTTGTATGTATTTATCTTAATCTGAACCCAGTAGTCTGCAGTTGTGCTATTTGAAACATTTGCCAAGATCGTGATAATTACTTTTCTCCTCCTGACTTCTCCTCTACCTGTTTTTCTCCCTTTCCTTCCTCCCAGCCCCCTCCCAAAAAATGCTTGGTATTTACACTGGGATTCCTGTTCCCAGCCTGTAACTGACTTTCACCTTTTTCTAGTTTTCTCTGCGCAAAGGATTGAAGGGCTCAACATGGCAATTAACTAAGTATCAGGAAGCCAGAAAAAAGAAAAAAAATCCAGCAGCATAATGCTCATGAACTGAATTACCCACAAACCAGGCCAGCAGCCAGCATGGGAAACTGGAGAAATAGGCCATTTAATCTCCTCTGCCTTGACAGAAATGCCAGAGAAAGGAGGTCCAAGCAAGCCTGCCCCATCATCATGGAGCAGAGGTTTCTGCATCTGAGAAATGACCCACTGAAGCCAACTAAAAGCTTCCTTCTTTCCAATCACACAGCCGAAGGACAGCAAACAGCTGCAAGCCAGCCTGCAGAAAGCACATGACAACTGTCAGACCTGGTTTTGATTAGTAATGCTGCCAGAGCAGAAAAAGATAGTGGCCGACAGACCAGTCTAGCCAGACCAGGAACATACAAGCACATTTGCTTGTATAGTCAGTGACCTCCCCCAGGATTTAGGGGCAGCACAATCTTCACATTTTCAGCTCCAAAATGGTGAGAAAGAGCACTCATCATGCTCCATCTCTCTCTATCCATTTTGAAACTGATCCATGGAGAACTTTGCTGCTGCCTGGCCAAAGGCTGCTGAAGAAACAACATGCAGAAACAGCAGGTCTGACAAGGCTTGATGTAGACACCAAGTCTTCAGGATAAAACAGCAACACTGCCCTGAGTCCAGAGCTGTAACAAACTCCAACACTATACAGAGTCATTGAATGGTTTGGGTTGGACAGGACCTCTAAAGACCATCTAGTCCAACTCCCCTGCCATGGGCAGGGACCCCTTCCACTGGACCAGGTTGCTCCAAGCCCCAATTAACCTGGTCTTAAAGACCTCCATGGGATGGACACAGCACTCCAGGTAGGGTCACATGAGAGCCAAGTAGAGAGACAGAATCCCCCCGCCCACCTTGCTGCCCGTGCTGCTTTGGGTGCAGCCCAGGATGAGGCCAGCTTTCTGGGCTGCAAGTTCACATTCCCAGCTCAAGCTGAGCTTCTCATCCACCAACAGTCCCAAATTCTTCTCTCCAGGGCTGCTCTCAATCCATTCTCTGCTCAATCTGCATTTGTGCTTGGGATTGACCCAGCCCAGGTGCAGCATGTTACACTTGGCCTTGTTGATCATCCTACACTTATCACTGCATCTTTGCCTGTCCATCCATCCATCCATTTTGACTCTTTGCTGTGATTTAGTAGCACCTCACCCTCCTCATCTTAAGAGCACTGGTGAAAGAAACACAGTGGTCAAGAAGACAGGGTGTGTGACATAGCAACAGGCACCAGGATGTTCCTGTAGAATTCAGTCCCAAGATACTATAAATAAGTGAAGTCAAACTCTTCTGCCACACAAGTTAAAGAAGACTGAGGTAAGCTTTCATGATCCACCTCTAATTCCTTGGTGAGTTATTGAGATAACAGAGAGCAAAATCGAAAGATCCTTGATCTCTCTTCGCCACTCTAACCCCTGAAAAACGGCAGAGATTTAAACGCCAGCCAGCTATTCCAGCAGCCTTGGATCTTGTAACAGATGCTCACTATGACCAGTAAATTAATGAGAGCTGCATATTTAGACAGCTTTATTTCATATTATCCAAGCACATGTTCTGGAATTCCAGATTAATTTAAACAGTCATTTACAATTCCTTTATCTGCCTTCACTGACCAGAATTTCTTGTTAGCATGAACTCTGAGTGGGTTCAGTTCAGTACTTCAGTACATTCCCTACAAGTTTTACAAGATTTACATTTAATGTGTTTCAAAACAAGGGCCCTTTTTGTTTAGGGGATTACCTCACCTTTTACATTTCCCACTGGTAGCAATTTTAAGTAGTAGCTCTCTGTATTTGCAAATGGAACAGAAATTTCTTTGTCTCAACCAGTTTGTTTCCATGTATTGTGATTTACTCACAGTGTTATGTGCTAAACTAATATGAATCTAATCCAAAAAACATTTTCAAACTAGTGATTTATCATGACCACAGTGTAAACAGTACCATAGAGTACATCGACTTTGAATGAGACACTTAACTCACTTCCCAAACTCATTGTTTAAACACGTATATGTCACACAACTTTTCAGAACAAATTAGAAACAGAACACACAGGTTAACACTACTTCATTTTTGGGGCAGCTTATAAAAATGCATGCCTAATCTGCCTAGAAAAGTTTTACTGACAACAGCTAAATTGCTTTTGAGGAAGAATATGCCTGTTCTGGTGGTGAGCTAACAAAAACTTGTGATTTTATTATCATATGCTCTTATCTATAAAAACAATTAACTAAATCAGATGCTGATTGTGATTGAAACCACTAAATACAAAATAATCAGCGAGAAAATTCAGAAAGCCATATACTATATAGGAAATGATAATTAACTATCAACATAATGTAGTACTCTGAACCATTTTTAATCAACTTTTTTTCTTTTTAGAAGTGCTAAAAATTTCATTGCTTAGAACAGTATTTTGAGAACTGGCAGAAACACTGGTCAGATGCTTCCTGTTCACAAGAAAGCTGTTCTTATTTTGGCCATGAGTAACTAACAGAAACCCTCACTTAAGGGCTGCACAACACTCAAAAGTTTGCAAGCAAAGGCATTTCAGACAAACTGAATAAGCAAGAATTCTTCTTCCCAAGCATTTTCCCTCAAAATTGACACGACAACAGTCCCTCCAATATCTAAGAATCACCCTCCTCTGCCAAGCAGTGCAAGGCCCATAGCAAAGCATGCATGCATGCTGTTTTCTCTTTTTAAAAAAAGCACAAAACTTTTATGACAAGACCAATCTCAGGACAAAGCCACACTTCTCCTTCACATACAGTGTCAGAAGAGCCATGTCCACTCTCAACATTAAGGCTGTTGACAGAAGCCATGGTGCAGCTGTACTCCACAAGCCCTGCTGCATTACGCATATGGACAACAGCGAAAAGTAGTAAAATCTGTCAAATCTGCTCAAACAAAAGGCACGAGAAATCACCACCTCTAATTTTGTAGCCGAAGAATTCTAAATGTCCAAATCTGTAGGATTTACCCATATATAACCTAAGTCTAAAACACTTCACTCCTGTTTCTCTGTCATGCCAGACAGCTACTCTTCCTTCTTGCTCTTGCATGTTTTCCACGAAGGGAAGGTAGCTGGCCTGACCCTGCAATGGATGAATTACTGCATCCAGCCCAGCCACATGACCAGAGAACAAACAGCAAATGTCAAAACAGAAGAACACATCTCTAGCAAGCTAAACTAGTAAAATGCCCTTAAAAATGAAGGCATGAGCCAGACTCGGACTCAGGCCACCTGAAATGAAGTTGGCTACAACCTCCATATTCTGAAACACATTAGATTCAGAGAGGCTTTCAGTCAGAACTGCTCGAGAACACTGCAATCACCAAAATTACTGTAGTGAATTGACTTCAATACTATGAAATATTCTTGCCTGGTGTATAATGATTTGGTAATTGTTGCCAACTAACTTTGCCATCCTAACAATAATAGCTTTGTATAGTGAAAAAAGTGTAGCCTACTCTAAATCAAGAAATATAGGACTTGATTTCTACTTTCATGTGTGGGTCATCTCAGGGGATGTAAGACTTTCATCAAAATTCAGATGGTTGCTATAGACAGTGGTAAAAGAAGGAAATTAAGCTACATGGCAATTAAGTGCCAGGTCTGTAAAATTCCTCTCCTCTTTCTCTAAAACTTGGGAGGCAAATCACAAGGCAACACAATGAGATTACTGGTAAAAGAAGCAGAGTGCACAAAGGAGGCCCAGATTCTAGCTTTTGTTTTTCTTATCTGACATCAGGCAGGACAACTGAAACACAGAGGATTCTTCCGTAAATAGGCAGCGTGGTCTTTCCCAAGGGTGGGAGACCCTTCATCAAGAGATCCTAAAAATCTGCTCCTGGTGGTACTACCATGGCAATTCTTCATCAAAAAGAGGAATAATACTTTTCACTTACCCCTCAAAAATCATAAAGAATATTGACTTTGTTATTTCCATACACTGCCTTGAGAAAATCCAGAACAATTAAAATTCCAATGTGGTAAAAAATGTAACCAAAGAAATTTGGAAGTAGACAAGGACAAATGCCTCAGCTTTCTAACACTGAATCACATCAAGTTACTGAATACTTTTTGAACACAATCCAAATAAATAATTCTATGATTCTACTTCTCATGCAAAAAATGGTTACCATATTTGTCACTTAGAGGTGACTCATGCGAATAGATTTTAAGAGACTGCAAAGTATTTACAGATTGCAGGTGAGGAGCATAAGAGAAAAGCCAATGGAGGAACTGAAAGCCTATTATTTTATGGAAGTTTTGATCACGCTAATAGTTACAGTTAGGAAACTGAGCAGCTGCTAATCTGCAACACATCTATAATCCTTTACTGGGAATGAGCAATGTTCCCAAGGAAAAGACAGTGAGTGCACAGTTAAAGGCCACTGACACAGATCACAGAAGGCACTACCAGTACATCTACTGCTAGATTTACCAAATCAGAAACTGCAGCATGGCCCTAAGCTAGTCCAAGTGATGTAGAGCTGTATCACAACATTGGGAAGGTAATGAGGAGATGGCTTAAAGTTTAATTAAAATATAGCTCAAAGTCTTGCTTGCTCCCAGGGACAGACAAACAGAATCTCTTCACCAGACCAGTTTATTCACACTACATTTACCTATTCTCTTTAACTAAAAGATGTAATGAACTCAGAAAAAACTACAGAGAGTTTAAGAATTACAGCAAACACTTTAACCAAGTACAAAATAACAAGGAAGAAGATCTTTGACAGGGAACAAAATGTACAGTTATTCCTGGCAAGGTTTAATGGTACAAAATACATGCAGTGGGTCTGTTCCATAAACTGCACTGGATAGCACAGACAGGTTCATTTAACCACTCTGTATGTTAGCACAGCCAAATAATAGCTTATACTTCTTAACAAAAAAGTACATAAATTACAAGAAGTACACAATTACAGAACAAGGAATTGTCTAAGGAATGTATAAACACTGAAAACTATTTAGAAACCACAGCAGACAATCAAGGGAGCTTAAAACACACTGTGCTTCCCATCAAATGAGCAAATTAATCTTGATAAGTGCAAAAATGTCAAACAAGAATATAAATCTAAAGCTTTCAGTTGGGTTCACTCTTCAGAACGCATTCAAGACATGGCTAAAAAAAGGATGCCTCTGTTTTGCAAACATTTAAGAGTAGCTAGCACTATGATAGGTTGAAGTACCATGTATCAGGTCAGGTCTTCACTACAATTTTTTCCTTCCCATCTATCAGATGTTTGAAGTCTCACCACAACACTGACAGAACGTATGGAAAAAAAGAACCCCGGTGCCATAATGGACGGGCTTTGTTGGCACTTAAAGGACCTGCATAATCAAAACAGCAGAAAAATTGCCAGTATGAACTGTCAACAGTAAGATGCTCCTCCAAGACAGCTCTGTTCCAGGCTTTATGTTCACACAAGTCTCTATACAGGGACATTCTCCAGCAGCAGCCAACTCCTTCACTAACTAGAAAGAGAGAAGGATGAATTACCATTTTACAAAAGCCTACAAACAAGACAGCTTCAACTTAAGCAGTGAGGTGTGGATTTGTTGTTTCAAATACATGTCTTACCAAAGCAATTAGCCAACACTCATCTTTCTTAAATCTGGATTTAAATGCCTAGTAGTTGTTCAAAAGTAAGTTACCAACTAGACGTGTCCAAAAAAAGGCTAATGTGAAAGGTTTGCCACCCAGCTGGAAGAGGGCTATCATCAAACTAGCCAGTAAATCATAATGATTAGTACACACTACAGGTAAATCTTATTCCAAAAATTGATCCACAGCTTTCATAACTAATAAAGACTCTTTGTGGCAGGAGTCAGAATAATTTAAAACATAAAAAGGCACATCCTTTTTCAGGAGGGAAGTGTGTGTTTGTGTGTGTGTGTGGGTGCGTGGAAAGGGCTGAAGGGTCTACTACTCAATCCTTTCCTATACACCAAGGTCTCATTTCCAGAATATGCTACAGATACAGTTGCAGACCAACGTATGGTCATATACAGCCAGACTGCATTACAGGTTCCAAAATGCAAATGCCACAGAAACATGGAGAAGTGACTTGGGATTAGGCTTCAGAAATTGCTGGAGTCTCTGTGGCTGGCACCCACAGAGCCAGAAACACAGAATGAATGGATCCCTCAGTGGTTTATAGTAATTAGGCACATTTCTGAAACTGGTGCTGCGATTGCTTAGTCTGCACTAATTGAGCACAATGCAAAGCAGTGCTCTGAAATGCCAAATGGCACATTTAACAACCTTATAAAGGAGCCAGGAATACAGATTCCTTCTTTTTTTTCTTAATAAATTAAAAAAAATCACTGGCCTAACTTGTCGCTGCACAATACAGAGAGCTGGAAAGTGCCCAAAATTGCTCTGTAAGTGTTGTTTTATTAGCCTGAGACTGTTAATAAATATATTGTAAAACGAACTCATACTTGCTTGGGTGAACATAAAGAAAGAATTGTATCACTGTTCTTACAATGTTTGCAATTTACTCTAGTTCTTCACCTTTTTTATCCTAGTTACACTGTTTCTATACTAGTTTACCTTAGCAACTGACATTTATTTGGGCCATAAATTACCCTAATGCAGTTTAGTGCTCTTTCATAAATTTTACTAACACAACACTTACAGAACATAGACTTGTATTAATTAAACCCATGCCTACACAAATCAAACATTTCCTTTTAACGCTTTTACTTACTGCTAATTCTGGAAAACATACAAAAGGACAAAGGCTTTCTCTACCCTTTCACCAGGTGTGAATACACAGATATATAAATATACATATAAAAATACACATAAACTGTGGGGTTTGAATGTGTATCTTATTACCAGTGTGTCACAGCTGATAATTGACAATCTCTGAGAGGAAAAAGACTGTCTTCCAAGAACTTGGTATACTGAGCTACAAATTAGATCCTTTCATTAGGAGAAACTTAATTAACTCCTAGCAATTTCTACTTTTGACTTTACTACTGCAAGACTTTCATTTCTTGTCAGAAACAGCTTTAGCAATTTCAAACCCTAAATGTTAAAAGTCTTTCAAGATTAAAACTTGAGTCCTGTAATAGAAGTTTAAGAAATTTGAAAAAAGGCTTGTTTCCTGTAGGAACATAAAAAGATTTGCGGTACACATTGCTAAGATAGGAACAGTAAATACTAAGGTAATTTTGATTTTGTAATGCTTTTCACGCCAAATTTTAGTTTTAAAATGGAAAAAATAAAGGTACTGTTATGCAATATCTGCATATGAATATTCAATTAATATTCTGAATAACTATAGCAGTAGAGTACACTACAGTACAGGAAGACACATGACATATCTATGACAATGTGTGTAACATGCACTTAAGATGCAACTTAGCTATGCTTGTCTCCCATTTGCAAATATTTGAAAATGTGCTGTATTTTGTACAGAAAATACATCATACCAAATCGTAAGCAGAACAACCTGAGGTGCTGCACACCCTGCCCTGGGCTCCTGCCTCCCTCAGACAAAGCCTGTGGGCTCCCAACACACAGATCTTGAGGTGAGCAGCAAAACAGTCCCATCACTGACCCATATCCAGGACCTCACAGAATGTCTACAACCACAAAGCACTCAGAGTAAGGCAGCATCTGCTGCATTGGAAGCAGAGCACGAAACCGTAGGTTTTGTATTTTAGCCTGCTCTGGTCACTCACTCACTCACCACGAGAGTAGGGGCAGGTCTGTGTGCCCCCGGCTGCACACACACCCCAATCCCACCCCAGACAGCAGGAAGCATAGCTCCCAGGCACACAAACTCTACACAGGCATTTAATCCAACATGACATATTTGTGAACAATTTAAGCTAACATAGCAGCACTTACGCCACAATAAAACCTTAGAGATACGATAAATAATTTACAAGAGCAGTGCAGTCACCACCAGTGTTTGTTTTCTCAGTGGTCTTTATTAAACCAAATCACTGGGATTAATGCTACTACAACAAAAACTGCAGACAGACATGAGTGGGTTTGACAACTCTTCTGTTTGTTCAAGCCTCCTTACTGAGAAGACTCGAGTTAAATATGACCAGAAATAAATTTGTCACAATACAATTTTAATTCTCAAATATCTGGAACCAATTAACTTTGGGAAAGTTTCAAAAGGGCCACCCAGTGATAAACACAAAATCATTTGTGTCTGCTGTCTTGTTTGTGATAATTTTTTTCATTGCTACCTCAGTTTCAGATGTCAGAGTAATGACTTCCACATTCCGATAAAAATGTAAATTGAATCCATATGGAAAAGATGCTCAAGCCCATCAAAATCAAAAGAGCTCCCTTATTCCTAAGTGCTTATACAAAGAAGTTTATAAAGCCTAACATTTTGACCATTCTCAATCAAAATCAGGAATTTTTTAATGCTATCTCAAAGAATCAGATATGCCACGGAAAGCCCACCTATTACTTAAGGGAAATGTTAATCTACTTTACTTAAAATTCTCTAGCTAAAATTAGCATTTAACCCTTTGAAAGATGTAGCAGCCCTAACTGCCAAATGATTCCTTTTCCTGGTAACATTTTTTAGGAAATACACATTATTATGATTATTTAATGCTCCACACTTCCAGATATTTACATCCAAGATTCCATATACAGCATATTTATCTTCCCACTGGAAAGTAACTTGAGGAAATTGCCAAGACTCAAAAGAAGACTGTAAAAGAAGCTATCTCCTCCTTCTTCAGTCACAAAACCAATGTCCTTTCCATCCTTCCAGCTTGAAAAAAGAAATAACTCACCAGAATGTTTGTTTCTCCTAGATAACAGAGAATAATAAGAGTTACAGGCAGAACACGTATACACAGTCCTCTAAAACCATCCAGTATTTCTTTATATTTCTTTTTGAAAAATATAGGCAGACGTGATATTTATGACAATTGAAGAGTCCAAGTGCTTTTAAAGTAGAGAGGAGGGAAGGGGAAGAGATCTGCTTTATTTGACAAGGTAAAGCCAAACTATGGAATCAGTGTTACAGAAGTCTTCCTAATGACGCAGCTAAAAGCTCTGCCCTGTCCATCCACTGGAACAGAGACTTCCACATTTGTCAGGAACACAAACTCAGCTGAAGAGAGCACTCTCCCCATCTGTATACACTAACAGAGGATTTGGTAAGGTAAGATACATCCACCCAAGCACACACCATCTCTGAGTAACTGGGCGCTAGCAACACACACTGTTTGTCCAGGGATTCCACCACATACACTCTGGAATACCAAATGCCATGTGGCTTCCCTGCATTTTCTTTAGTTCCTGTTTTGCCTGAGTTTCTTTACATAAGGTAAGAAGAATGAAGAATTAGGCCTAGAGAGAAAATCCTGCCCATGTATGCTCAATTAATTATTTCATGGACAGCTAGGAGAATGAAAAATAAATACACAGGTAAGAGCCTACCCACCAAGAGGCAGTGGGAAGGGGAGGCATGTGCTTCAGCAAGCTCTGGAATGGACTCCTGGAGGTCCAATAGGTCACCCCACTAACTGTAGGAATTGTTCCTCAGCTTACAGAGATGGCAAAATGCCTTCCCTGCTGTTGGAACCAAACTGGCCTGAGGTGCAAGACCTGCCTCTCCAGATGTAGGCGTACAAAGCCTTTGAATTCCCATTCCACAGGTCAAAGGAGAAATATCTGCATTAGATCCCAGAGCACAGGTCCACAAAGAAGAGGTCCACAACACAGCTAGCACAAGTCCTGGTTTTGAAAAACCACCAGCAATAAGTGCCTGAAAAATACCTTCCCTGCCATACAGTGAAGGATGCTCCAGGGCACAGCTGCCAAAACAACATATAGGATCACCACATGTGATTGCCCTAATGAATTATTTTTCCCACAATTTCTCCTGCAGCCCACAAGAAAGCTTTTGGCATCCTAATTGTCCTGTACAGCTTCGCATCTGTGTGCATCAGTTTGTTTTGAACGGCTAACAGTTTACTTTGGCATCCCTTCATTCCTGTATTACAAGTAAATAATTCATCACCATTCCCCCTCTTCATACAAACACAATTTTACATTTCTTGTCTCCTACTCATTCTGCCCCAGGCTAAGTTTACTGAATGTAGCTCCTCCACTTACACATGTTCTTCGACACCTTTGCATCTTTATTTTTCCACAAAGTACTTTCTCTACTTCTATTACACTTTAAAGAGGACCAGAACTGCAGACAGCAGTAAACCTGTCAGCACACCCATGATTTACATAGTGGTATGATAATGACTTTTCAGTTTTATCCTCTATTCCTTTCCCAATCATCCTAAATATTAAATTGAAGGGAGTAGGGGAAACGGGGGTGTTTAATAGCTACAAAATGTGGACCCAACATTTTCCTCATATTTTCAACTTCTGTTTGAGTGAACAATCATATTCCAAAACATATTCCATATAAAAGAAGAGTTTTCTTCCCACATGCATTGCATTACTGCCACTTCACCAGTGGAACAGTGATATGAAGCTTCTGCAAGCTTTAGAACCAGCTCTCATCTTTACAATCTTGGATAACTATAAATAGTAAAAACTTTTCTTCTCAGTTTCCACTTTCCCAGAGTGTTTATGACAATGACAATAGGTACTCTTCCCCATTACCTAGTGTTTGGCCATATTTGCATGATCCTCACTTTTGCAGTGCCAATCTGAAATTCTATGGCTGAATTTAAAGAACTAAAAATGGAGCTGGTGAACATGGATGCCTGAAAATTATCAATATGAAGAAACTAAAAAATACAAGATTCTGTGCTTCTAAGTTAATCATAAAGATATATATAATTTCTCCGTATTTGTTTTCTACCTCTAGAACAGGACTATTTTATCAATTCTTTACCCAAGCAATCTTGGCATTCTCTTACCAAGGGGTAAATTACTCCCCTTTTTCTCACCAATCTGTTTTTCCAGTTTTCTTCTGATGACACATTTTAGAAGTCTTTAAACTTTCTAGATTACTTAATAAAAGAAAAATTTATCCATACTAAAAATTCCTAAATGCTGTTATATTAAATAAAAGCCCCACATTTTTAAGATAAGCACACAAAGTGTGCTTTTCCTTTAGTCTCATCTTCCATTTTCCTCCTTAACCATTACATAATATATTGGAAAGTTCACAGGAATCTGTCCTCGCTTTTGTCTCACCTATGCCACTGCTTGCCAATCCAGCAAAAAAAGGAGTCAACTACCAACTTTGCTCAGTGACAACTTGCACAGAACAACAGCTCACCTTCACTCCTTGTAGCCTCACCACTTACAGCAGTGTCCATTATCTCAGAATGTATTTACACCAGGTTGCACCTGGTTGTAAGCAATTAAGTTGCTATTTAAGACTAGAACATTGATCTCAAGGATCATCATATGTCATTACCTAAACATTTATCAATCTAATTTCAATAGTCTGGCTAAAAATGCTTTATGAGAAAAGAAAATGGCACAGAAACTGCCACAGTTAATATGTTTCAGTGAGATGAACTTCCTCTCATAATTTCATTAATCTAATACATATTGGATGATTATTTAAAAATATTCCAGGAGCTCCTGATCACGTTTTTTTCTGCCCTCAAAATTCAGTATTAACACTATTATTAATCCTGCCAAGTATTTTTTTCTCAAAATCACCCATTCAAGCGACCTGTAAACTCCTGGTTAACCCCTAAAAGTTTAATGACTTTTATAATTAATGCAAATATACTCTGCAAACTTGCTTTCATTAACAAAAAAAGACCTCTAATCAGGGAGATGTCCTGTTTTATTTGACTTTTCTTATTTGAGCAACATGTAAGGCATCAGTGACGTAAGAGATTAATTAATTAATTCTCTGCATTTGAAATTACAAGTCCAAATTCAAAGCAATGATTTGAACACTGCTATAATATAAATAGTAAGCAACTGAGTACAAGACAAAAGTGACCACAGACCACTGGAGAATTACTATATTTGCAAATACCTCAGTACAGTGCACTGAAGTCTGTGCAGAAGATTTGGCAGGTTGAAAAAAGTGAAAAGAACCACATCTGTACTACAGCCAAAAATAAGATACATGGTCTTATGGCTTAATTTGGAAATGTCCTTAGTGTGAGACCCAGATGTACAATGAGCTCAGCTGGTCAGAACACAGTCCTCATTTAGTAACATCAAAGCTGTGGGTTCAATCCCTGTATGGGCCATTCACTGAAGGGCTGGACTCTCTGATCCTTGTAGGTCCCCTCCAACTCAGAGTATTCTGTGAATCTGTTGATGATTTTGCACACAAGATGACCCATAAACTGAAACTATACGTTAAAAATACGAACATGAACATAACGACAGGTTTTGTTTTTTAGGATATTGCAAAACACCAACTCATTTTCTCCATTTTAATGCCTAACAGTGTGTTTGATCTTATGTTTTCAGTAAGTCTCAAGTAATCAATCATCTACTTTTGCTGAGGGTCATGATCCTCACCAACACACCGTTATGCTGGCTCTCCCTCTTTACCCTGGTAAAATTCCTGTAGCTGGAGCCTTCTACTACTGCTCACACCAGCTTTGCATTTTCAATTCACTGCACAGGTTTAAGGTTTTCCATACCCCTGACCTGTGACTAAAGCTTCCTTCCACCCCCCCTCACGTGACTGAATACTCTTTAACACAAATCAATTTGACTTTGGTTTGAGCTACTGCTCAAAGTACAGATTGCAGTAACACCATTCAGTAAAGTTCCAAATATAATCCTTCCAGCTTGGCACACATTCTTTGAGTCTCTAAATGCACAATATACAGGCTACTTTGCACAGAAACAGGAATTCGGAGAGAAAAATAACATATTTGTGTCCATTAGTAAAGCTTTCTTAACAAATCAGTGAGAGGCCTTATTCTAAAATTTGTCAAAGCAGAAACGTCTTCAACTTCTGGTTCATTTAGATTCATAAATGCCATACATGCAAGGAATCAGGAAATCCAGTAGAAAACCTACATAGATTTTCTTTTGAGGAGAGGGGGAGGTGTCCAAGAGCTTCATTATTTATGACCATGGCAAAGTTCTCCAGCAAGGTTATTTATATCAGTGAATTCCCATTACATCTTGCTTTGCCTAAGGCCGCTGACTTATTGTGATTTGCAAGCATTAGCAAACAACCCCCATATTCAAGTTCAGTATGTCCATTTTGACACAAAATGGTTGATATTGTGTGCCAGGGTCCTGGCTTAGGACTCAAGGGGCCAGTTTGCACAGCTTAACATGCTCAGGAATGTGGTTCAGCTCCCAGCAGTCTTAATTAGGCCAGGAATAACTAAGTGACATGATGAACATCATGGTTTAAATGTAAAGCAAAAGGGTTATTCAAAAAGTAATTTCTTGCACAGCAGAGAATTGCAGTGTGCTAAAAGAAGTGTTGTGACCAAAAACAACTTTATATTTTTATATATGGGACAATGACCATAATTTGTAAAGCTCATCCTGGTTAATAAAAATAGAAAAAAAGAAGAAAAATAGAGACAAAGACAGCACATACATGGATGTATGCATCCATGTGTGTGTGTCAGAAGCAGGGAAGGTTTTTGTACTTCTTAGACAAAAAAATTCCTATACAAGCATCTGAAGAATTTAAAATTTTCAAATATTCAAAACAAATACAATTCTTTACAAAGTATAAGCAGCTAGTGGAGCATGAGCTTACACATACAAAAAGCATGTATATCCAATTCAACTGTACAATCTGCTCTTTTAAAATTTTTGTAATATGACTGATATTTAAAGATTTTTTTTCAACATAGTGATCTGCAAAACGCATCAAATTCTTTAAGTTAAATGCTCCAAATAAAATTTTGTCTCAGAAATTGTACCAGCACATTTGTGTATGAGTGAAGCCAACAGTTACTTTATTCAAGGTTACTGACACAGATGATTTTATATAAACAAAAACAACTTTTCAAGATGAAGAAATTTGCAATTGAAAAATAGTATAATCATTAACACTTTAAAATATTCAAATGTGACAATTATTAAGTTTGATTTTGGAGGCGTGTTAAGCAAATTCAGGATACTTTTAATGAAGTTGTTTACTTTCTATGAATTTTAAATCTAACACATTTAATGAAACCAATGTCTATATTTTTTAACTCAAACTATGGTAGATACACTTGACAAAATTCAGAAACATGTGAAACTGGCATGTGCCAGTTTATCAAATGTTCTGTTAACATAAACCAGGTATTAAAGTTGAGCAACTTATGTTCTTAAATATATGGCATTCAGCCCCTCTTTCTGATTCCCACTTCAAGATCATTCTTCTCCCTACAAACACCGAACAGGGAATTTCCATTTCCAGACTGATTTCAATCAAGTCTGCAAAAATCTCCTAGAGTCCTCAAGATTTGAGGAGAGCAGCAGCTATTGAGGCAGCCCATTGCATCTGAGCAGAGAGAGAACAGTTACTGAACCAGAAAGAAACTCCTTAAAGAATCACACTACTCACATTACAAACACATTAATAGTTCACATGGAAGTGACCACACAAGATCAATCCCAAACGATGCAGCTCCTCAGAAGTAACCCCATTCAGCAGAATACTGTAGTAAGATATATTAAAAAATATATATATATTTTGTTGATGCAGTATTGAAACTTCCATAGTCGCTACTGGTCTGATTTACTGATCCATTGTGTGGAAAGGGTAGAAAAGAGAGAGGAGCAGATTCAGGAAAGATTCTAATGTCACACTCATCACTGGATCTTCCTTTAAAAATACTGTGAAAGTCAGTTTGTCTTCCAAACACAGAACCACTCTTAAAGACAGGACAGTAGCTGGCAAGCTTCACACATGAACAGGACTCAAACTAAGACAGAAATCTGCCTTAGGAAAACCAGTCAGATTTAGATGTAGCTAAAATAAATCTTATTCTTTCTTTCCTCACATTTAACAGGTTTAGACTGATACTTTAGAAATACTTCCTTCTGCTTTACCAAGAAATTCTACATTTTCTTTACCTATGTTTCCTTGCTAGAGCTCAGCTTCAAGGAAGGATTTTTTTCCTTTTCATTTTCCAACACCAACATGGTTTTCAAGCTGACCTGTCTTCCATCCAGACTGACATTTACAAGCTGTGCTAGAAGTTGTCCTCCTCCGCTTTTCTAACCTTATTAGAGGCATAAGGAGGATATCACAGAGACAAGATTTCAAATGAACCACCTCCCCCTGAATGCCAAACCACTGACTGTTTAAACAATTAAAAAACTTAGTCTCAGCACTGTTTAAAAATCTACGTATCCTGTAACAGCATCATGTAAAGAACTTCAGCAGCCACATGTTAACATTTGCCATACACCAGCACATCCATTCCATCTGACTATAAACATAAGCAAAAATATTTACTCTTTCACAAAAAGACATTTTATACATAGCATGAGAAACATTTTTAACATAGAAAATACTTCAACATGTAGAAGTGAAAAAGAGAACATTATTTTAGACTGTATGTGCAATGACATAGTTTTTATTTTGCATCACAGAAACCATTAAAACAGAGAAACTAATTGCAATAAACTAATTTTTGTAGGGGAAAAAAAAAAGCTTGTTATAATTTTTAGACCAAACTGGTTGCTCCAAATCTTTCTATGGAACTCTATTTAAGGAATGCAAATGCACAACTGACTTTTATTTTGACAGCTTAGAGTTTCAAAAGGAGCAGAATGATTTCTGGGCTGAAATTGCTGCTCTGTTTAATTATCATTATCATATAAATGGCATCAGGATCAGCATCAGACTAGAACTGGCACTAATATACTATGAGTGGATATAGGCAATTAAAACATGAAGGATTTAATTTCAACTAAAACATGTGGAGCACAGAAAAAAATAATTAAATGTAATATACAGTTTATCAGAAAGAATGCCTGCTCATTCCACTGGCTAGTTTTATCGCAAGATTAACACTGTGTTTAAAGAAAAAAAAAATCACAAACCAGCAGAATGAACTTAAACTTTGCAAGCTCTTGTCCTCTTAGAAACACCTTCATTCTGCATATTTTGAAAACAGAATTGAAGATTTCTTCTGCTACAAAATGAAATCTGTACTCCAGGACTAGTTTTCATAATTCCTGATCCATCGGAGAAGCCATAAAGAAGCAGCTTGTCAACAACCACCAGCAACAAAATAACTGCACAATTTTAAGTAGACTGCCAAAAGTAAAGATTCCACAATTCTGTACATTACAATTTTTGTTAGAAGGCAGTAGAGAGACAAAGTGGATGTTTACAGATTCATCCAATGCACTCAGCAGTTCTGCTGATCCACCGACCTCTGTATCTTTAACTACACAAAAACACCTTTACCCCATTTCCTTTGTGCTCTGACAAGAGGAGACCAAACAAAGTTTAGTGCCTTCTTGGTAAATCTGGTATCTGACACTAGGTCCTTACAACTGTTCCCCATCAGGAGCTTGCAGAGAACCCAGCTCAAGAACTTGTCCTGAATCCTTCATGCCTGAGCTCACCACTGGACAAAGTACAAACATTAATAACCTTCTGCCTCAAACACACTCTTGCCACGCCTCACTCCAATGGAATCTGATTTTCAAGCTTTAGCAGAGGACTCCAGGGTCTGGGGCAGTGCAGGAGTGACAAGTCTGCAGCAGCATTTCACTTGCTTCACTTAACACTCAGAGCATGCCCTCCTGCAGCAGCACCTGGACCCTGAGCATTGTTCTGAAGTAGATGGAGATGCAAATGGGAAATACTGCTAGAAATGGAAAAAATCCCTCCCTTCCAAAGAAGTTTCCACATCTACACCTTACTACGTACAGAATAAAAAAGCAACTGTTTTGCTTACGGTCCCAACTTTTTCAGTCCTCAGACTGCATCTTCACCTCACTTCCCCCCAAACAGGGCCATTTGCCCTTCTTCCCAAACCTCACAAACTTAAAAGCATGAGAGGGCAGCAGAATCTGCCAGGTAACAAAGAATGAAGCTGGAAAAAGGAGGATAATGCCTGTGGTTTTCCAAAGGGTTGAGGAAGAAAAGAGGACTGCCTGACAACATGAAGATCTGAGAGAAGGAAAGAAGACTGCTAAGATTGGCATGAAATAGAAAAAACAGCTTGCTCTCACAAGCTTTCACCAGAAGACCACTGAAAAGCCTTTCCTCCCACCAGGAAAATCTTCAATCATCTTGAAACACTACTTGGATTTGCCCTGCTGGGAAGTCTTGAATTCTCTCTTCGCCTATTTTTCTCCTCAATCAAATCACTGTCCACAGCAATTGTCATAATCAGAAATGCTACATGCACTAGAGGTGGATGTCTGGAGCTCTTCAGAATCTGAAGCTATGCATTACTTTCAACTCCTCTACTGACTAGCAAGGAGTTAACTATAAAAGTCAACTACCTTTCTTTAGCTAGTATATTTCTTATAGGAAATTCTGAGCTGATAGCTCAGCTGTGGCTGAGAGTTAAGCCTCAAAACTGAATTGTAATATTAACACTTTTGCTAATTCTAGGAAGTCAAATGGATAGCTATTCATTAGAAAAGATGATGTTGAAGGAGGATAATGGTAAGTATTACACTGAGTTTCTAATAAGGCACACAGGAAAGTTCAAAATGCAAAGCAGCTTTGCACAGAAAGCAAGAGACAAAGTATTAAATGTTTTCTCTAACTCTTGCCAGAAGTCCTACTCTGAAGTGATGGATGAGGTTTCCTGAGGCTAAGATGCCAAAGCCAATTAGCCATGTCAATCCACAAGAATGCCAGCTGCCAGGATCTAACTGTATTACAGTATTACTTAAAAGTGAAGACATCAGCAATGTTTAAGTTCACATGAGTCCTAATTTTAAAACCTGCCTTTTTTAGATTCAGGATGGGGGCAGTGACAATGACCTTAAGTTTCAACCTATTGAAATCCTCAGAGTGCCGTGATTACCCATAATTTAATTACGTAAAGCATTCTGTTAATCAAATTAGACTACATTATGCACTATTCAAAAGAAAGACTTCATCTTATTTCCCTCCTCATATGAATTCTATGTAATGTTTATATTTAAAAGTAGCAATTTATTTCAATGGTGCCTGTTTCAGTTGCCAAGCTGCATATCCCACAGAACATGATATGTGTAAAGTATATAGCTTACCCATTTATGGCATCTAATTCTGAATTCCAAAATAAAAATTTTGGACAGTGTCTTGAGTATTTGTCAACTAGAATAAAGCATGTCCAAGCCTTTGATTATTTGAAAACATCTGCATTTAATTTCTAAGCAAGGAATTTGGAAATGTTGATCTTACAATACACATATTCCCTGCACATTCACCACAATAAACTCAATCATTCCACGAAAGGGTGAAACTTTTCTTCTGTTTAGCTGCCTATGAAATAAATCTGAACATTACTGTCAAGCAATAAAAAGCACCCATTTCTTTGGAATAGTGTCCATATTCCTCCAAACTTCTCAGAAAATTGTGTATACTTCAAGTAGTCAATATTAACTTTACTGACACCTTAATTGAAAGTTTGGCTTTTTGCTACTACTACATTTATACTGCCTTTACTTTACCACTCCAGTATACAACGGGCAGTTCTTCAACTATTCTGTACCTTAAGGATGCTGAGAGAATGAGACAAAAGCGGAAGTATAACAAGGTTAAAGAACAGTTGCAAGTCTTCTGGAAGAAAAATCAAGCTTTCCTTTCTAGATTCTTATCCAAAATTTGGTTTAGTTTTAATAATTTCTTGGCTGGATAGTTTTTGTTTCTGCAGACATATGCCTATACACAAATAGGCATACGGCAAATAAAAACCATTGGTAAGAGCTTAAAATTAATAAAAGTTTGTTCTCAACTTCTGGTTTAACCTGTCAAAGGAAAAAGAGATTGGAATGAGTGACCAGCATATTCTAGTTATGCAGATCTTTGACTCTGTAAATCGTGTTTCATTAGGATTTATTTCCTTCCTTTGAGATGGTTATGAATGATAACTTCATCATGTAAGTGCCATCAAGTGTCCAAGAATGCTATATTTTGTTACCATTTATAGAGCATTAAGAATTGCCTACTGAAATTACATGAAAAAAACAAACCCTATTTCTCATTCCAGCACAGTCTTCAAGTGTAAACTGACATGATTAGCTTTCTTCATTGGGATTTGCCCCTTAAAATCTAAAGGATAAAAATCCATTGATCTTGGTTCTTATTCCTGAGTTTCATAAACCAAATTACTGCCACTGTCACCAAGTGCATCTGTGATGCCTGACTGTCCATGCTGCGACACCAGCCATATCCCAAGTGTCACTCTGAGAACAAGGGGCTGACTCCACCTGGCTTTAAACCATGAGGCAGCACAAAGGCGAAGGCCACATTTAAAGAACAAACATTGCATGAGCTCCATCTGAGTATACCTTCCATGAAATGGGAAAGATGTGAGCTCTTTGTTTTCTACCTTGTTTTTCCACTAAGATCCAGGCAGAAATGATGCAGAAGCCACAGAGGATTCTCTCCTCCTAAACCCAGATGACAATAGGAGAGAAAAAGCCATCTCACAACAGAAGGCAGGACTTCCCAAGGAACATCACATGACCTTATAGAAGAAGCAACCAAGTCTTGACAAATCCCATACTACAATGTGGGCCAAAACAGTTGTAAAAATGCCGCTATAAGAAGCAGGGATTCAGGACTCTCCATTGAGCTTCAAACTTGAAATCTGTTATATGAGAACTACAGCCCCAGGGAAAACACTACTGAGTTGATTTCAATGTCTAAATTGATACCAGACAAGACTTATTTCTTGTAGGCACTAAAAATCAAGGCTTAACTTGTGACAGAACTACAAAAATTATCAACTACAGCAAATGGCAAGACATCACCTGAGAGAGTTTGTCCATGCAAAGGCAGAAATTCTGCCATAAGTGAGTACTTCAGACTTCTTTCCAGCCAGGACACAATTCTGTCCTTTTTGCTCTTCCCTGGCCCAGGCAGCAATGACTGGGTGCTGGATGCTTCCCTAGGAGAATCAGGACATGCTTCACAACCCTGTCCCAAAACAGGGCTTTACCCTCCACATGGCTTGAAGTACTTTGCACTCCTGAGCTTCAGTTCAACGCCATTTCCAAGAAAGAAAACCCTTCCCCCTCTGAGCTTGCAAATTTTCACAGAATCACAGAATTGTTTAGGCTGCGAAAGAGCATTAAGATCATCAGCTCTGACCACTAACCCAGCACTGCCAAGTCCACCACTAAAGCATGTCCCCAACTGCCACGTGTACACGCCCTTCAAATTCCTCAGGCTTGGTGACTCCACCACGTTCCTGGGCAGCCTGTTCCAGTGCTTGACAACCCTTCCTGCAAAGAAATTTTTCCTAGTATCCAATCTAAACCAAATATCAAAGTACTTCTGCTACTCCAACACTAACTTATAAAAGCAAGAAAATAAAACCACTTTCTAGTCTAACAACAAAAATAGCTTAGTACTTCAGGCTTTTTTGTTTGAAAGAAGGAACTAAGCAACAGTATCACCTTAACTAGCATCCTATCAGCTTAAAAGGTGACAATACAAGGAATGAATGGGGAATCTGGACACCATCAGACAATAAATAAATGTTTCCTGCCAGCTGCTGCTGTAATCAAAGTCACCCCAGAAGAGGGGTACAGAAAACAGTGACAAAGCAATCCTGGAAGACAAGTGTCTCAAGCATTCACTTGATGCACTTTCAGTTATGGAGATTACTTATGAAATGTTAGAAAAATAAAACAAAAAAAATTATAACATTTATTTCTATCTTGCTAATATGCTAAAAGAATAGCAAAACTCTTACATCCCAGCAGTCTTTGTATAATGTTAGTACTAAAGATTACATGAAAGCACAAAACAAAATTTTAATTATCTAAAAAACAAGGCAAGAGTGGTCAAATTCATTTTACTACAAGTGAAGGGTTCAAAACATTTAGAACGTGCATTTGGAAAATGAAAATCCACCTGTCCTTTGTCATTTTGGATTGCCTCCAAGTTTTGACTAAGATAAAACTGTTCCAAATAGAGAAGAAAAGGTGGCAGCTAGTCCTGTTTATAAAATGTCAGTTTAATAAGTTCAAACATTAAACGTTTTCTTGTGCTACGATGAATAAACTGTGTAGCCAAATATAATGCTTTGCTGAAACAAATGAGATGTGTTAAATACCTATTACTACACAGAATTACAGAAGTGAAAAATGTTCTTTTTTCCTTTTAAAGGATATTTTTGAATTGGTACACAATGTTTTATAGCATGTAACAGCACTGGGTGATAATTTCTCAGAGTTGCAAGTTATATTCATGACAAACGATTGCACATTACTCTAAAAAACTCCACAAAACAAAAACACCCTTCAACCTACATTATTCATAGTAACCTCCCTCATTTAATTTCAACTGGCACAAGGTATTTCTTGAGACATCTGTAACAACTCAGATTCATCAGCAATTTTGTCCAGAAAGCATTTGATAAGCTGGTAAGAAAAATCACTTAGGAATGCTCAGTATGAGAGCATTTCCTGCATGCAAGTACCTTCCTTTACAATATCACCAGTTTGCCTCTACCAGAAAGTTAAAACTACAGGATCAGCAAAAGTACAGATTAAAAGTGGCTTTCTGTTGTTGTTTTTCCTCTTGCCACAGCAAGTCTCACTCCTCTTTCTTTCATCCATCCACCTATCACCCTCAAAAGGCATGAAACAATAACAAATTTAATGTATATGGAAAGCGATACCGGAGGACTCTTGGCCTGAAACATTTGAACCATGTTCTATACTGTGCCATATCTCTGGCAAGGTTGGTATAAACTTTGCTCTCTGTGTGTGCCAGATATCTGAAATTAGGCTAGTGGCTTTGAGATTTTTTTAAATATTGCACAGCATGAAAATTTTGTGATATTTTGAATCACTGTGACTTCCACCCTGTAAAAAAACCATACAAATATCTGAAGTTAAAGTTGACTGAAGAGGAATGGATACTCATTTCTCCATTTCTACATTAGATCCTGAGGGACTTATTTTTGAGTCTATGTTTCAGCATTTTTGCACGCTCCTAGACCAAGTAGTTCAAGCTTTAAGGGCGCAACTCACATGCAACCTTCACACTTGACTAGTTGGAATAAACAACGACACAGCCAAAATGAACCCAGATTTAGCTGGTTTATGCAACTGAAAAACAATTCAACTGTGAAACTGCTTGGACTACTTTAAAACAGCAAAAAACTCTGCTCAGCTGCATTACTTCATCATATACAGAAGCAGAGCATCACCCACTGGAATGCCACTGATCAACTCGTTCCATACTTGTTTGAATAGTATCTCTTCCTCTTTGTATGAGGATCTGTGTGCAGTATTTCATAAACAGCAGATGCACTGATGACCCAACATCAGCACAGGAATAAATAAGATTCAGGATCCTCAGATTTCTCTGTAAACTTTGTCCAGATGCAATTGCTGACAATTTCCCCAACTTCCATTTCCAGGACACCAACAATATCATCTCCCTGTGTCTCTCTTTCTGGGATTTTCCTAAAACTTTCTTAATATTAATTAATTATTAAATTAATCCAATCCTTTTGTGGCAAGCACATAATTTTTTAAATCACCTGCTCTCTGCTTTAATTAGAATAAACTCTACATTTTCTCATCTTTTTCCCACTTGTTTTACCTCTAACACTCCCACACACCAACTCTCATTACATCAGTCCAGCTCCGTATCTCTTGCCTCAATAAATTTTCGTATTTTACCTGTAGATTGTGCTTCTCTACTTCCTTTCTTCCTATCTTTCTTATCTTACTTTTCAAATTTATAACTTTCCACTCAGTAATGTTTTCTCTGTGGCTGGAACATATCCTTACACTTCTTCCTCCAATCACTCTCGAGAAACAGCCCTCAATGACATCACTCTGCCTTTTGCATCCAACTGCTTCACCTTGTGCTAAAGCTTTATGTCATTTAATCCATGATCCTCAAGAGCCTCTTATTAATATTAACATTTCCAATTCTGTAAGCAGCCCGCCATACATCAGAAGTCCTAGCAGAGAATGAATAAAGACTTTGATGTAGTGATGCACAGTTTGAATTTCAAATATAGCATGCAGCTCAGCACATGCTAGGATAACCGCCTCCTCTCTGGTGTAGCATTTCAATGACAACATAGCAATTTTTCTGAAGTTTTGTTTCTCAAAGGAGCTTTATATCAAATCAGCCCTAGTTCAGATTAGTCTCTTCCTATCCTGCATTTTGAAGGCAGCCTAGAAAAGCCAAACCCTAACCCAAAGACACAGTTTCTTCAATGTAAAAGCAACAACTCAACTGTTGAGCTGTTCACAACAAAGTGTGCCTCGAGTGTTCGGAAACATAAGAGCTACAGGTTGTCTTCATGGACAGTCATTAATATCATCTACTGTTCCAGATAAAAATAACTGAAAGATTACATTTCACTTTCCACCTTTTGTTGGAATCTTGGGGTTCCTTTTGATCTCAAATTATCCATGAAGGATCATCTTATACGTTCACTATCAATGCATCTCTTATGATCCTAGAAATTTTGTGACTTTAATACATGCAGTCCAAAATAGAACATGAAAGCTCCATGGCTCTGTGTGGTCCACAGCACTGATTACCACTACTCTGTTCTGGGCTATTACAGAAACTTTAGGTCTCAAGCCCACATGTTCAACAATGTTAGGACTTAGGCATATTAATTTAGTTCTAAAAACTTCAAATGACTTCCAGTGAGAAGCTAAGAAGTTGATTTTAGACTCTGAACATGAATATTAAAGCTATAAATGCTTCAGTCCTATGTGTATTTCTAACTCCTATCTCAAAAAAAAAAAAAAAAAAATCCAAATCCTAAACTCCTAAAGTACATTCTTATATAGCTTCAATTCAGCAGCAAGCTAGCCTGAAAAAAAACCATTTTAATTCTATTTTTACATAGAGCATATATAGCCTAAACATGTTATTTTTAATGTGTCATGTTAACATGTAAGCAGCAAGGAAATGCAGCTGGGGAGTTCAGGTTCACATAAATCTATAATCACTGACTTATTTAAAATTAACCAGGACATTTATTCACATGTTTCCATTCACAAGTTTCTAGTAGCTCCAGATTAAAAAAACAATAAAAATGTCACGTTTAGAACAAGAGTCCTTAGACCCCACTGCCTTCATGTTCTACTGCATTTAACTCACTGAAATGAGAAACAGGAGCCATGCATAAAGATTTAACACACCTTTCCACTAAGTAAATTCATCTCCGAGGACAAATTGTCACATATTGCCAACTGCACAATAGGACTAAAATTTTCTGATTTAAAAGCCCTAATCTGGCTATAAAAATTCACTGCAGCAACAGTCATGATAATTACTTATAATCACCAACAGTAATTACAGTTACCTCCTGCCTACCTGGGCAAAGAGACACATGAAGTATCACACAAAAAGCCTTAATTATTATTGTGCAGGCTGCAAAACCCAGTGTAGCAAAACATGAAACAAAACAAAGGGATACATTTAGTTCCATCAACATCTTAACAGGTCCTGACACGAGTTTTACAGAACGCAAGAAATGCAGGCTAATTTCACAATCTATCTGCCATCACTAATGATTAAAATGTGACAGCTCTCAAAATGGGACATGCTGCAATCTAAAGCTGACAGAAATAAATGTTTTCAAGGCTTAGTAAATTTATAAGTGAATCTTATCCAAGTATATAAAGTTCTAAGCCAAAGATAAGCAACACAAATAGGGAAACATTTACTGTGATTACAGGGCTTGCTAGCAAGGTAAGTATCATATGATCACAGGCAGTTTACAGAGCAAGCCCTGGCAGCTCTGGCTTCACCAAAGATTTGTGACTAAAATAAACCATTGTGCTGAAGAGAATATCCATGCTGAATGGTATCCATAAAACATAACTGCATGGCTTGACTTCTTCCCTTACAACTCTGTCCCACACCAGGTGAACTGTGTGGTATTTCAGCCTTAGAGCCACGAACACAATGACAGCTTTCTCAGAATCTTGATACTCGGAGGTACTGCTATTTAAGCACTCCTATTGCCCCCTTCTCTTGGACAGTCCACTCCAAAGGAGTGATAGTATGTTCAACTAAATACCACTGTCCTTATAATCCCTCTTTCCTGAATGAGGAGTTTCTACACAGCTGCCCTTCTGAATTCAAGGAAAAGTTCCAAGACTAAGATTTCCTTGCAGGAGTCAAACCTTGTTCCCACGCATTACTGGGACTCTGCACAGCCAAATAATTGAATTTCAAAAGGAGAATTTGTCATCTTTTCAAATTAGGTTAAAAAATGTCATAAAGAAAAGGAATCCTAAAGGACAGAGTATGAGCCATACAAGTCTGGAAGCTATAAAAGTTACAATGGTACTTTGACAATAATAAAGTGAAAAGCAAAAATTAATTTCTTCTCTTCTTAAGTCTGTAAGTTCCCCTTATGAGTCTGTCTGTAAAGACAGATACTATGAATACAGAACAACCCAAGAAACAATTCCTGCCTAAAAGAAATTGTTAAGCACCAGAGTTTGAGAGAGAACTATGTAATGGGTTTGGTAAACTCATAAAGGGACTTTCCAGGATATTTACCTGCTAACACATGTCATGATATCAGCTCCTTCCAAAAGTTCTGCCCCCACAAAATACTTAGAATTACAAGTCATTAACAATGATTGTACAAGGACGGAAGAGAACACATTAATTTTATCACCCTAATCTGTACTATGATACATTGCTCTCACCCTTTTTGGTCATTAATCTTATCATCACAATCAGAGTTTGACTCATGCACAACTCTACTGAGGCCCCAGCAAACTCTCTCAGTAGTCTGAACACAATTCTTCTTTTCTTTTTTGTAGTTTCTTTGGCTATTTATGCAACTCAAACTGTGCAAAAACTTTACATAATTCCTTTGACAAACTAAAATCTTTCCTAAAGGAGTATGATCAAGTAAAAGAAGCATTTTATATCTGCAAAAAGTTAATGCACCAAGCATCATTTAGATAAATGTTATTTATTTGAAGAAGAGTAAAATAAATATAACTCAAAATTTCAATTGATACAACCATGTGATAAAAATGTTTGCATGCAAAACAGCTGACACAAGTCTGCAAAATTATTAATTACAAAACTGAAGTATATGGTGTTGGATTTCTCATCTGCAAAATAATGATCATTTAAGTACCAGATGCCATTCTATCATGGAAGAGAAATACAAAATTACCATCTTCTCGGGGCTACAATACACAAAACTTTGAGCATAGTGCAATGAACCACACTTCAGCCTCTGCTTCACAGCTACTTCTGGAAGACCTCTGATCACAATTTGCTCTTAAGGGAGTTCTAGTTATCTAATTATGCATAATTCTTAAAGAAAAATCCTGCAACAATTAAAAAAATGCAATGAATCTCAATATCTATCAACTTTAAACAAGATGTTTCCAATGGATCTTACACGTTTTTATTCTCTATTGAAATAAAGGACTACTTACTTGATTAGCCATGTAGATTGTGAGAAGACCTCTCCTACAAACAGAAAATATAAAGTAAGTGGATGAATCAAGTATTTCAGACTGAAGATAAAGAGTTGAAGAATATTTTATTAAAGAAGAGAATTTTAAAAACAAATTATTGATGGAGGATGAATCATTACCACCTTACAGAAAAATAAGTGCAAACCTAAAAATAACATCTTCATAGCACAGTATCCAAAGCAGTTAGGAATTACAGGAACCAAGTTATATATAGCAACTGGCTACTCCACATGAGTCCTGAAGCTGTCACAAGGGGCAAGGCACCTTGAATTACACACAGAACTTACTACAACTTAAGCCTCCACATAAGCCAGTAACATAAGCATGCAAACAATGACCCAAGCCTAAGTTAAATTGTGAATTTACAGCAAAATGCCTGTGTGTTAACTTGTGTTTCGTAATTGGTGCTATGAAACTCCAGGTGCTTTAGTCCTTCTGCCTACAATATCAGGTAGAGTTTTCTACTGAGGCTGATGCACAAATCTTGGCTCAAGCCAGTAGAAAGTCACAGTGCCAACAGTGCCCTGGAACAGTGGCCACCACCTTCTCTTCTAAGCTTTATCTACTTTTTTTCCCACTTCTATTTTTAATCTGTCCCTGGGTCTCAGCCTACAGCTCACACTGCTCTTTAGGAAAAGTATAAACTTGGGCTCAAGCTCTCACATTTTTATTGATTATATTGCAGCACATGATGAAAACTGAACTCTACTATGTAGACGTGAGTTACTCCAGCAACCAACTGCACTGCAGGGTCCAGATGAAATTAAAATTATTTTCTATACATCAGTCACAAGCCACCATCACCCTTGAGAAAGTGGAAGACATTACCACTGCAGGTTTGCTTTGCCCTCAATTATTCTTCCTCTTCTGCAAAGATTTCATTAGAAACTGTGGCCAAAGGTTTTAACATTCAGTTTCAGTATTTCCTACTGGACTAGTGTTCTTATCTTCTTGAGTTTACCATCAATACCATCTTGCAGTATTTGGAATTTTTTCATTGTCCCCACTGGTCTTATACAAAAAAACTGAAAAGTTTTCTGAAGGCACTGCATGTTTAACTATTTAAGTTTCTCAATATGGAAATGAGTTTATAGCCTGAATCCATATTTGTCTTCATGTAATTTAGTGTTTGGGGTTTTTTTCCCTTATATTGCTACTATAGAAGGTAATACATAACAGAAGGTCTAACCCAGGCTTGTATGTTCCATTTTGTCATAACATTTTTAATTTCCAAGCATTCACAGAGTGCTTAAGAGACCTGTGTGTTAGCAGAACATATCTTGCTATCAGTTCAGTTGAAGAAGTGAACAAAACAATAACAATAGCAGGAAATAAAGAAATCCCTATCACACAGTTCCCAAGCTTCATTCATCCAAAAAGTTTATTCAGTATTTTCCCAACACCCATGTTTACATGTCCATAACGTTGTGAAGTTACACATCCAGATCAAGGTTTTTCACAGCAGCCATCTGTTACAGGGATACATTCCACTTAAAAGTTTTACTGCTTCCACATCACAGTGAATTTGTGGAAAGCAATAACACAGCATACCAACTTCCACAAGTTGCTCACTACTCACAGAGAAGATTGATATTTGGCTCAAGTTCAAAACATTAACTAGTAAAATCAGTTTGTTTCATGGTTGTTTTTTTTTTTTAAAAAAAAGCAGAATTACAAATCTGCTCTCAGTATACCTTCTCTACCCAGTACCACCCTGTACCAGATACTAGAAACAAGATTCTAGCACGGAAGCCTAAGGGAAAAAAGCCTCAACCTAAAGATTTGGTGAGGATGAGGCATACAAGAAAAAAAAAGAAGACAAAAGGTATGGAATAGGGTCAATGAGTATTTAAGCAAAATAGCCCCTACAACTTGCAATAATGCGTCAAAATATTGTATGACATTTCTAAACAGGAAAGGGTAAAAATTCACCTGATGCAATAGATAAATTCAATTCAGGCTGGTCTGCAAACATTCACCTAGTCTTTCAGTTGTCTTTCAGTTGACTTTCAGTTGTCTTTCAGCTCAACTCATAAAACAATATTGGTGCTCCAACCCTCCTGACTGCCAGCAAACTGCCAGCTAAGACAGTTCTGTGTACTGTAAATTGTATTTTAATTTCTTCAAGAAAAAAAAAGGATATTTAATGTCTCTTAGATTTTCTTTTTACTCCTGTAATAGCATTAAAAATCTATAATAAAAATCCAAACATTCAGCCATTTGGAAACACAGAAATAAACCTACCAATAAGAGCTAACCTGGTAACTCAATCGACTTAGAGTATTCTGGAAAATGTCAGAACATCAAAAACATCCTGCAGTAACACACCTGTGAGAGGACTCAACCAGCAACTGAGTGACAGATGCAGCTTTCAGAGTACGCGCTGTGTACTCACAATTGTAGTATCTACAGTGGGCACAAAGCAGGATGATCATTGCTATGTGCACCTAACTTAGTGGATTCTTCTCTGCAGTTTCTCTGTCACACAGGCAGGGTTTTTAGCCTCCCACTGAAATTTATTTAGTCTTTTTAAAAACACTAACAAACTAAGAATTAAATGAGTTTTAGTTTTTATTGTAGTCCCTTTGGGAATAAAATGCAACTCACTGACCACGAAGACAAAGAAAGGAAAAGGGGTTAGAGAAGAGGAAGGAAAGAAATCAGAAGCTGCAGTGCAGCTGCAGCAAAGCCAATGTGAGAAGTAGGTGGCTGGGAGGAGACGAAATGCGCAGACAATAAATTTGTGCAAGGAAGTAACTTCAGAACTGAAAACACAGCGAGTTGTTCGATGACGTCATCTCCGACTGCCTGCAACAAGCCCGTCTGTGAGGCCCAGGCTAACAAGCAGAAAGAGTTTTCTTTCTCCAAATTAATTCTGTGGCTGTTTTAAAAATAAATAGCCCCATGTTTCCAGGGAAAAGGGAAAAAAAGGGGAGGGGAAGGGGCATTCTTCCTGGCCCTGTGCAAATGTGATCCAACAAGCGTAACCCAAACCTGAACTCTGCTGTTAAAAAGCAGTTGGAAGTTCAGAAAATGTTGCACTATTTTGCAGCAATGACAGCTGACAGAAAACAGGACAGAAAGATGGAGGTTGGCCAAGTAAAAGGGTCACTGGTACAACCCAAGGACTGTATTAAAACTGCAGCTGGTAAATAGGGGGAGAATATAATTGGGAAATGGTATTAGGAGAGCAGGAAATTATTAAACAATAAAAATAATTAGTCAGCCATGTCTAACCATATGCTTTGGGGAGGTTTAAAGATACTAATAAACATCTTACATTTCACTGCTAAAGTCCATGAGCCAGTGCTGAATGCTAATCTTGGCAACACCAACACCAGCAGGTGGCTACAGCAGTGACAGTCTGGCAAGGTCACCATGGGAAACCCGAGCAGACACACACAAATCCCTACTGCCCGCTCCTCCTCCATGGTTTCTGTCTTGGGCCATTTTCTGCAAAGCCTACTTTCACAATTATCTTCATTGTGACTTCCCACTGACTCCCAGTCACCTCTTCAATTGACATTCTCTCCCATACCCAGCTCTGTTTCTAATGACATCTGTGATCTTTAACCCAGGAAGGAAAAACATGAGCTAGGGGTAACCCTAAATTCATGAGCAGTGGACCAAGGTCCATCCTACCACTTTCTTGTATTAAATTAAAGAACAAAAAAAAACTTTGCTGAAAAAGTGTTAACAAGACAGGTCTCCTTCATCTGAAAAAGGAGACTTGCATGAAAGTAATCATGTTTTAATTGCTCTTAAATTCAAGTCTCAAAGAGAAGTAGTCCTAGTTCACACTTTTGAAGGAATTTTCTAAGATGCTTGCTAGAGAACTGAGTAGGCAAGTTCTCAAAGTTTAGTTATCCAACACAGGTCTCATGTTCTACAGCTGAATAATTCCAATCTTGCAGATTCCACATTTAATGCTTAAATTAAATAATTCCAATCTTGCCGATTCCACATTTAACGCTTAAATTACAACAGACTTCTAGAAAATAATTCTCTTGTTCATTTATACCTTTCTCAAAGAAAGGTTCAATTTAATAAAATTTGCTTTTTGGACAACTTGGTAACATTCAGACCAAATTATAACAGCAATAGCTCTTAAACTATGGCCTATAAACCTCAACAGAGAACCACATATTTTTGTTATTGCACTGCCCAGAGGAAAGAGTCTAAAATAACTGCTGAAAACCCCAAAAAGCTACAGGACAAAAATAACAAGGAAACCTAGCAGCGTACTGGGCTGTATTACCAGAAGTTTAGGTAGGAGGCCAAGGGAAATTATTAATCCCATTTACTTGGCACTCACTACACCACAGAGCCCCGTGCCCAGCTGTGGTTCCCAGTACAAGCAGGCACTGATCAGCTGGCATGGAGGACCAGCAGTACGGCTGGGCAGACCCTGACCTGGCCCAAGGAAACAGCATTTTCTCCGGCAAGAGAGGAGAGCACTGGAACAGGGACTCAGAGGGGCTGTTGGACCTCTGTCCTAACAGGTTTGCAAGGCTGACCAGACAAATCCCCAAGCAAACTGGATTGAATTCAGTGCCAGCCCTGCTCCAAGCAGGAAGCGGCACTAGCTGAATTCCTAAGACTGCCCTAAACAATTCAATTATTCTACACTAAAAAAGGTGGAAAGCAACTTCAAAATATCATCAATAATTATTTTAATAATTATTAATAATTATTAATAATAATTTTAATAATTAATATTAATATTATCATCTTCAGATTATAAAATCAGAAGAGATTACAGTGATAAACAATCTGTCCTAACGAATACAAGACACAAACTCTTTAATGAATTAGCCATTTACTTAAAAGGATCAAATTTGTCTTTTAAGTATTTCCAATCACCACAATCACTGATGTGTTATTTTATGGGTACTTATCTTTACAATTTGCACCCTAATTAGTGTTGTCTCTGAAAATAGTTACACCTTTACCTCCCCTGTAACACTACGCCCTCCAACCAAGTCCCCGTCATACAATTTCTTAAACAAGAACTGAATTCCTTCAGTTTTTCCATCATGTCCCCTAAGTTTTTAATTGTACTTTTAGCTCTTTGCTGAAACTGTCCCAGTTTTTCAAAGACTTCAAATGAAAACATAGGAAACATAAACCAGATTAAAGTTCTCCTATCCTTTGTTTAACCAAAAGTATTTTAAAGTCAAAGAAATCACTGGGTACTGCTCTCAGACTTTGCATTTGCCTGTGAGCAAGGTATTTATATCTTTTTGTAAGTCCTGTAAACTCTGGAATACTAATTTGATTGAGGCCAAAGTCCAATTTCCCTTACACGTGAGTAAAAAATCTATTCGTGCCAACAGAAGCAGCAACTGTCCAAATCTGCATGCCAACATATTGTTTGTGGAACACTTTGCTGAAGAATGTTTCCTTGCTCAGCTTGATGGGCTATAGAATTAAAAAAATAACTCTATTTTCACAAGCAGCATAAGCTTTTGCTTCATATAATAGTAAATCATCCAAAATACCAATCTTTAAATAAAACCAAGATTGTTTTTTCCTACAAAACTCATTGCCAGTTCTCTCTCATTTATGGTTTTCCTTCAATGTATTTATGGTTTCCCTTAAATACAGAGTTGTTGCTAAGCTAAAACAAAACAAAAAAAACAAAAAAAAAAAAAAAAAACCACACAACAGCACCATCAGCACACACAAAAAAAAAACCAACCAACCAACCTTGCCTGAAGGTGGTATGAATCCTTAGAAAGTATTTATGCTCATGGAAATTTTACCATAAATTAATTATTGCAACCACAGCAGCCCTGAAAGAAAATTTCCAAAGGAAAGTAAACACCTTCTCTTTCTCCAAACAGCCACAGAGGAGAGGTAGGACCTTTCATTTTTAAGTTGTATCTTTCTCAATATTCATTCTTCCTTCTGAATATTTCTTTCTTTCATACATTTTGCCTTGCCCTGCCCATCTTTTTTGTCTAATAGCAGCACTCCAGTTCCTAGAATTTTTTCATCAAAAACTGGTTTTGATGATATGAAGTTTAAAGAATTGTTTTCTCTATTGCCTTGTTTCAGTTTAACCACAAACCGTTCCAAGCAGACATCCTGAAATCTAAACACTCACTGCAATTAATTAAACTTATTTGAACTACTATAATTGCTCTTTTTTACCAGTACTGTGGTTTTTACAATCACTTTTTTTTTTTGTCTTGCTCAAAACTAGAGGGGAAGTAAGTTAGTGAGTCAGAAATAACAGGAAATAACTACAGCAAGATGAATACCACTGTGTACAGAACTAACACAAATTGACTGAACAGGCACCTCCTTCAGCAAGAACAGCCCTAGGTGTGAGCTGTAAGAGGGAGCCCCTAAATTCACCCCCAAGGGTGAGGGACACACTGGGGCAGAGACATCCAGGCCCCATCCCTGTGACACCTCCCGTAACCCAGCACACAGCAGCAGCCAGCAGCACAGAAGGATAGAAGGAGCCTGAAGATGGATATAGCAGCATGTTAAAAATCTTCAGTCATGCAATTAAGAGAAAGGTTCTCTGATTAAACATCTAATTGATGGGTTATATTTCTCCACAAATGCAATAAATTTAAACAGCTGGTGGGGCAAACATCCACAAAATACAAATATCCAACTCATTGCTAAGATGAGCAGTTTTAGCTTTACTATAAAGCTTTCTAACTTCATCCCCAGTCCAAAACTTCAAATTCCTGATACCTGTTTTTCCAAGAGCTCTTCATGCTGTCAACCCAACAAGACATGACCCAAGAAGAAGCAGGTGCTAGAGTCAAACTCATCTTTCCTTGTGACCTATACAACAAAATCTGAACTATGCACGACTCTTTTAACCATTTTTTTCCATAAATTTATCATATTCATTTCCTACAAAATCAAGTCTGAATTTTATATGAATGTCACTGTTCATTGAATCTGCTGCATTTTTGGACACTTATCACTGTATTTTAGCTATTTTTTCATTATTATTCTTTACAAGTCTAAGACATCACAAATAAAACTACTTTTATAAGAATCTCTGGATTTAAAGGCAAACATGGGGTGGAACGTTAAAAAAAGGTAAAGAGCATAAAACCTTTGCTGTACTAACTTGCTACAGCAAAACAGTAATTTTCATGATAAATATTTTCGTATATATCATATATAAATACATATATTATAATCACATATATATATATATTAGTAAATGGCAAAACTTGAGCACATTTGTCCTCTTTGAATTTAAAAGAGAAAAAGAAAAAAAAAGGAAGATTCAAAAAGAGTTAACTCTGGCTTTAATTTCTGAACATAAACTTAGAAGCTAACATAATAGTTTGTAATAGCTCCCCAGACAGGACCCATGGTCTGCAAAAACAGGAAGAATTCCTCCCATCAGCTTCAAACCCTCCCCCACCACTTTATAACCTGCAGAATTAAGTCACATACACAAATCATAGGCTTCCCTGAAATGAAAGAAGTTCAGATGAAGAGGTAAGAGGCAGGGTTTTCTCTGCCTTACAGCAGTTTGACAACACAAGCGAACCCAGCATAGATGGGGAGTTGTGATTGCATCCCTGTAATAACACAAGCACTACAGATTATGTTTAGGGTATCGTTAATCTCTCACACCCACCAATTTCCTACTGACAGCTGGAGGTCAGCAGTGAAGTCCTGGAGCAAAAGTTCACTTAAAATCAGCAGGAACAGACAAGCTTTCAAAATAATGCTGAAAATTATGAAAACAGACCTAAGCAGTGAGTTTTCAAAAAAGAACATGGTAACTTTTTAGCTTAGTAAAGACCAGAAGGCAAGTCTTTTGCACAAAAATAATGTTCAGAACTTCATCTCAAAAATACACAGTTTAAGGACTCATGACCCACTCTTTATTTAAAAGAATTTCCTATTTCAATATTTTGGGTTGTTTAAAGTAAGAAATGGACCCTTTGCAAGTTGGAGAAATTGAAATTGCTCAAAAGTGCAAATCAGTAATTCTTGCTTGAAGCACATTACATGTTAAGCAAAATGGTTTTTTGCAAATACTCAGAATTTGTTATTCTTAAAAGGAAATAAAATAAACTCAACATGTTCTATGATTTGAACACATGCCAAAGAAAGGGTATGAGAAAACTGAAAAGGGAGAAAAGCCAAAAATAAAATCTATCTACAGTAATACATTCCAGTTAAATTAGTACCAATAATTCTTACAGAGTTTCCAGAAAGTGCAACACAAGATAACATCTATGGCTCAATTTTTTTAAACTCCTTTATGCTCTATTTTATACAGATTTTCTTTCACCATTCCCTCCCTCTTCCTTCTCTCTCACTTTCTCTGGTATCTACAGAGAAAAAACAAACGCTGACCTACAGAGGGGAAAAAAACCTCTTAATTAAAGTGTGATTTAACCTCACAAGATTCTGTGAAGAGATAAAAAGATTCCAAAAAGCTTATTAGTATCATAGAATGACTGACTGGGAGATAACAGAAGGAAAACAAATTAATCAAACCTCAGGAAAAGAAATGCAGGATTTTGGGATTTTTTAAATTATTCACATTCTTGGTACAGAAGGTCTATCTAGTGTTAAGTAAGGCACCAAATAACAATTTCTTTGGATTGTTGATAGTAATTCCGAGCTGTTTTTAATCAGCTCTGTCAATCACAAAGAAAACACTCCGTTCTTTCTGGGCATGGGCTGCTTGGCCACTCCGTTTGGAAGGTATGAGCATAAGGCACAAAAGCAAATACTTTTGAACAAAACTGCTCAGCAGCAGCAGGTCATTGTTTAATGTATTCTTTAATGTTAGCAATCACTACCACTCCAAAGCAAAATAGGACACTATGGACAGAAGGGTTAATAAAAATTACGAAGAGCAGGACAGGGCATGGAAAAAATTCAGAGTTGCAAATATGTCCAGTATTCACTGGCCTTGGACATAGTGTATTTTGAGAGTGAGAAAGCAGGAAAGAGAAGAAATTTGTCATATAAGGTCACTCCTTCAGTTGACAGCTTGGGGCTGTCCCAATACCAGCTGAAATTTATCCAGTATTTGACCTATTGCTCTCAACCTCTACTCTCCAGCCCTTCTCAAGCTAAGAGCCCTTCAACCACACCCTACCTGCATATCCCAAACCCAGCTCACAGCAGCTCAGCAAGAAGCAGCTCCAGAGGATTCCCAAGAAGCCCCTTGGAATAGCTGGCCTTCCCTTTCCAATTTATTGTTCTGTGCCCAGTTTGAGACAGCCCACTCCACCACACAAGTTTTTTGATAAGCTACTCAAATCATCAGTTATTTCATCTATTTCAAAAGATTCAAGTAGCCTGATACTGTTTTTCAAGTCTGTAACACTAAGAGCTATTGCAGTGTTTGCATGTTTAGAACTAATTTTCTCTTTAGAGTCATAATGTCTTATTGTTACATTTGTGATTGGATTATACTGTTTACAAACCATCTGAAGCAATTTGATTTGTCAAATTAGCTTTTTCTTTTTTTACAATCTAAGTCAAACAACAAACTATTGCAGCTTTTCACATGGTGTGACTAACTTCTAAATGCCCTTGTATTCAGCAACAGCAGACTAGCACTTCCAAGGAAAGCAGTGTATGGAGTTAGACTTGTCAACATACAGTGACATTTGCTTTTTCCCCTCACCTTTAGACCCTCTAATGACAGCCTATTAAGTCATTTTAAAACCAGGCTTTAAATCCTGTTAGGAACTATTAATTTAATCACTCAGAAGACAGATGAATGCTATTAAGAATGTGCCTACATCCATAATGGGGGTCCCACAAAGGGTCCCAAGGAACGGCAGTGTCAGAAATCAATGTGAACCTTCTCTAGAAAGGCAGGCAAACCGTACTAAAAGTATTGACAGTGTCATTTCAGCACATCCCTATTGACTGAGAAGCCAGTTTCTGGCAGGACATCAGTACTGGATGATGAACTGTGCCAGATATAATGGACAGACATTAATGAGACATTTCACCTACCAAAGACAGAAATAAACTATTGCCAAGTCCAGTTTGAACCTATTATATCCTGGCATTAAGCCCAAACATCCAAATTGCCAACAGTTGATATTAGAGAACACTTTTGCTAGTTCCTCAGTCCATTGCTCACAAGGAATGAATAACAGACACTGAAGAGCTTAAAAGGAAAACCATACCACTGAAGCAGCAAGATGGAGCCCATATAAATTCCTTCATGTAGACCAAATTATGCTGTACTACCAGGCAGTCCATGTTGTTTCAGTCTTTCACCAAAGCTGGAGCAGCCTGGATTGTGATAACAGGTATTGGCCCAAATTCAGGAGACCTATTAAATGCTTGCCTTTAATACCATGGACACTGTTTGTTCCTGCTTCTTAGACAGACTGTCTTTAGGAGAAGGTTTTAATGGCATACACTTACTTTATCAAAAAAGATTCAATCTGGAATGGAGGTCATCAGATTACAAGAAACACTACAACACACAGTGTTTTATTTCCTTACCAAAGGGAATAAAAACATGCTATTTTCTGTCCCAGGATGTGGAGGGGAGAGAGCAGGAAGGGGAAGTAAGATGTTTGACCTAAGAATACTTCTGTAATCTTTGCCACAGAAAAGTTTTGTGTGATTAAATATAGCAAATCATTACCATTCTAAGTCTCTAGCTTCACACTTTTCCTGCTGCAGGAGCTAACAACGACCTTAGTTCCTTGGAAACAATGAGGCTCCAGAAAAGTCACTTCTTTTACAGAGGCTTTCTAGGTGTGGCTTGCATGGAAACAAATACTTAAGCTGCTGTCATCTATAGTATCTAAAAACAAAATCCCACAAGCAGACCTGAGGAACACAGCACCAAAAAGTTCCCTCGAAGACTTCCAGCCATTGTAGTAGAGGCATGCTAGGCATGGGTGTTATCTCGCCAGGTAAATGTCAGCCCTCAAGCCAGCTCACCTAAGCAGCATCTGAAGTTTATTCTGTACTAGCAGAGTATTTATTATTCCCCCTCTGGGACCTACATGTTACACACAAGCATTCAGGCACAGAAGATGTATTAAGTGTTTGCTTAAGCCAAGGAAGTCCAAATGAGTGTGTCCTGGATGCTAGTGCTGAGCAGACAGGACAGAGTAATTAATCCACTGTTTGTGCCATTTGTACCCAAGTCAGAGTCACAGAGTAGTCCAATGTTCAGCAGCAGTCGGAATTTTAACATTTTATCTGTCAGCATTTCAACAGGACTGTAAGTTTTACAAATTTTGGTGGTGTTTTTTTTTTGGTTAATGATGAAAAACAGAATACAAAATTATACTACTATGCAGATGACTAAATGATTTTTACTTAAGTTTTCAGCCTACAAAGTGAACATTTCAGAAACAGATTTGCCGAAAGTAGTTCTTGAAATAATCTTTTAAAATTAAACTTTAACTATAATCAAGTCCCAGTTACTCATGGAGCCATGCAGAAAGAGAGGAAAGTATCTGCACAGTCACCTGGGATCTATCAGAGCTTGCTGCTTGACCTTAGCACTGCCCTTTGTTCACCCAGGCTGGCCCCACGTGTACTGATAGAGCAGGCCAGAGTTTGATGCTGCCTGAGGTGTCTTTACATTCATAAAGCAGCCACATGGCTGGTGCCGAGCCTAAGCTGGTAAATCCTTCTGAAACTCAGAGATCTGGAGACCACTGAGCAATTGCAACCGAACAGTCCTGCATGATCCATCTCAGCCCTGACTCTAAGAACACAGAGAGAAAATAAACCCAGTCTCTATAGACTCATCCAGATGCTGCAATGCATTCTGTAGTGTCTCCAGAATCACAGGCATATATTTCACATGGGGTCTTCCAGTATTCTTTCCTGTCTGCCTGTGTTATCCTTGAAAATGTATTATCAACTATAAAGCTGTAGGTGCTCTGCTGCTTTTCATCTTGTCCAAGACTTCAGCTACCACACAAGAAAGCTAAACCAAATTTTTCCAGCGTTCAAATGCCGCAGCCTGAAATGTTAAACTTGGTTGCTGAATACTTACGCAGAAACAGTAGAGTTTTTCAGAATCCTGAATAGTTTATAACCTGGACTGACTGACTACACATGTATGCCACTGTAGTCACTGATTGTCCATAAACCTTCTTGCTCTGTTCACAAATACAGACTTCACCCTGCCAAACTTTTGACATCTCAAGTGGATGAAATCTAGTTTAAGACAGTAATGAGACACAGAATGGTGAATCATGCAACTGATTGGAAAGAAATGACTGGAATGAAATAGAAACACACATTTCAGATGGTTAGGAAAGTCCAAATGATGAGTGCAACCACTTCTTTTATCCAGAAGTATAAGGACTATACCTGTATCTTATGTGCATACACAGAATCACCAGCAGTAAAGGGCAGGAATGAAGGATAGACTTACCACAGGAAGAATTAAGAACACCATATGGGAGAGAAGATCTTTCTCACACAGTAAACCAAGTGGTTTCCCCAGTTCATATAAATGAAGCAAATTTTACTCTGCAGGTACTTTTACAAATGGAGAAGACATGTACCTTGCCAGTAACACAGCATCTTTCTATTACCCACAGAGGACATCCTTCTCCTTCACACAGGACAGCCTCACAATATGGCTACAATTTAAATGACAGCTTTTCCCTCATCCACTAGATGTCCTGGTCACAGAAGGACATCAAATAAGTTAAACAGGATTTGCACTTTGTGAGCTCATGTTAACTGTGCCTGGTGATCATGATGTTCCTTTCAATGCCTTTCGATATTACCCAGAATAATCTTCAGAATGTTTCCAGGAACTGAGGTTAGACCAACAGGTCCATAGCTTATTGGGTCTTCCCTCAGACCCTTCCTGCCCATAGGAGTAATATTGAGAGGGGTCCTGTTGCAACACCCAATAGCTCCTTCAGAACTCTGGTGTGAATCCCGTCAGGCCCATGGACTTGTGAACATCCAGCTGATACAACTGGTTCCTTACAACTTCAGTGTCTGCAAATGGATTGTACCGACAAATCAAAGAACTGAGCAGCCTAAGGTCTATCAATGTTATAAAAGATGGAAGCAAAAACAGTCTCTGCTCTTTCTGTATCTGTATTAGTCATGCGACCACCTTCAACAAGTATCAGTGTGTTTTCTTTAGACCTTTCCTTGCTATTAATGTACTTCCACAGCTCTGAACTCTTCCTATGATGCCTGACCTGGCTTCCAGAGATGACACAGTTTCCTTTTCCTCTTGAGCTCCACGAGGAGTTCACTGTTCAGCCAAACTGGTCTTCTGGCCCACTTGCCTGACTTAGAACACGCTAGAATTGCCTGCTCCTGCGCTTAGAAAAGACTGTTCTTAAAAACTGACTTTATTAATATTGAATTAACTGAACAGTTAAAGACACTTCAGAAACTGTTTCTAGGATTAACACATGATGCAGTAATAGTAGGACAAACAAAACTCTCTGAATATATCAACAGATATGACTGCCAGGGATAAACCTTAGAGAGAGCATCAATTCTTCTATTTAAATTCTTCTTCTAGTTTAAAATAAAAGCCTATCACACATTATTCCATGAAAAATATCCCAAGAGCTGCTTATCCTGACCTACCTGCCATTTACAATGTTGCCACCATCACAGCATCTTCCAGATTGACTTCTGCACTCCCAGCCTTGAATGTTCAGCTTTCCATTCTTCTGATAACTGCTAAAGCAATCTGTTTTTGTGGAAAGTGTCCCTGTCCATAGCAGCAGTGTTGGAACTAGACTAGCTTTTAGGTCCCTTCCAATCCAAAACATTTTATAAGATGGTTCTGTAACTACAGCACAGTAGCAGCCCTCAAAGCATGCAGCAAAACATGTTCAAATGTTTATGCCCTGTTACTATAAAAACATAAATCCTCAAACATTGGCTCTCACCAAGTCAGTTGCTGAAGTACAATGGAATTTAACATATTTTGGTTTAGAAGCAGAAAGCTTTCCCAGCAACTTCTACAGCCTGGCTCCATATTCCACAGCAATAATCACTCTAGCGAGTACAGTTCCAAAAAAATCTGTTTCCCTGCTAGCTCTCCTTACCAGATTACACCACAAAATACTCATGTCAGTGATCCAAACTCCAGAGTTTTTTCACTCCAATGCAAAGAATATGTCAAAAATCACCCCTCAACATAGCTTGCTTTCCCTATTTCTTACCTGTAGCAAGTATAACTAAAGCTTGCAAAAATACTTGCTGTGTTAAGAGTTTCTTCACTTGTTTTAATTACTCACCCCACCAAAACGGTGATATATCTGTTTCCCTAAAATATGTCAAACTGAATAATTAAAAAATATTTTTGAGAAAGGAGATTTTCACCTCATCTAACTATACTATACTACTATAAAGAAATATATATAAACAAATTTGTATTTGAATATTACAAAATTACAAAATTAATGTTTCTTTATAGTGTATATTTTTACCATTATTGTGCTGCCATATACCTCCTTTATAATGTGTTTAGACTAATGGTATTTATGTCAAGCAAACAGTACTGAATGTTTCACCAGAAAAACAAACAGTGTAAAAATTCCACATTGTTCTCACACAAATGTTTCTGTCACTTTTCCAAGCAATGCATAGTAATACTTTTGTTTCCAAGAACACTAAATATATGTGTGTATATATAGATGGTCTCTATAACATGCACTGTTGCATTGCTTTACCTTTTAAATGCACGTGCTTTAAATATTTTTCTAAGAGTCCAGTACACTGATTTTTTTTTATGAAAAACACCCGAAGTTTTCAACTAAAAACATATTACAAATAGTTGCCCAGAGCAAGATTTTACAACCAAATTATAAAAGTCCTAAATCTCAAGTTTTATAATACCATCAGTGACAGAGTCGTAACTGTAGAGACGAGACAGGCGCCGCTATAATGTTAACAGCCAGTATGTAAACATTAATGCAGCCTAAGGGGGGAGCAGGGGCAACCCCACAAGTGTCCCTTCACAAATGCCACAGAAATTTTAGGTGCCTGTACTTAAACTTTCTCTGGCTTAATTAATTACAAAAGGTAGGGGAAAAAAAAACAGCCAGGCAACAAGACAATTAATTTAATTAAAACTGGAACTGTGTCCCCTCTTCAAGCTTTATAGTTCTTGAAATTCATTAATACATGATTTCTTGAGCAAGAGTCCAATAAAATGAAGTTAGACATTCAGCTACTAGCAAAACACAACTTCAAATGGTTTTGAAATATCAGCACATTTACAAAACACTGAAGAGAACACAATTTTTTCCTAGAAAATAATCACAGAGGTCTTAAATACAGGCTCTCCACCAAGCTACGGTACTTCTTTGTCTTAGAAGTCAGCAAGGTACAGCTAATCAGATTTCCAGTAACAGGCTGGCTTCAGCCAACTCTCAAATCACATTTCAACAGCTTGATTCACAACAATTTTAACAAGTATATTCAGTTACTTCCTTGCTTTCTAACAGCTTCAGTACTTCTAGTACAAGGCGGTGCCGGGTCTTTCGCTCCAAGCTGCATATCTCCTCCTTACTATATGTTCAATTCTTGGTGATAACATTTAATAGACATGAAAGAAATGACAGGAGACTGTAACTTGGAATTACAAACAGAAGCCAAAAGACTTAAGCAAAATATTCTTTTTTAAAAATTATAAATAAAATTGCTTCTTATCACCAGTTGGAAACAACACCTGTAGGAGCTAACAAGGATTGTATGGTTAAAACAACTCCATGCAAAGGTTAAAAAAAGAATTCAATTATTTCCTAAGGAAGCTCAATGAAATTAAAGGAACTGAATCATCTCTATTTTTGAGGAGACAGTAACATAGCCTTTAATGTCTAATACTACAAAACTGAATTCTATGACAAAACAATTGCACATTTTTCTTCAACAGAAGATGTAAAACAGGTGAAACTGCAAAGAACATTCTTTTAGGTATAATCATGCAACTGCACCTATTAGAAGCTTGCTTGCTTATTATTATATAGCCATAGCTATTATGACAATATAAACATAAAGAATGACAAAAATATTGACAATTAAAAGAAATTAGAGCCAGTAAAAATGCTTCCTCTTAACTCTTAACAGGCAATCCACAAAGCTTGAGAGCACAAGAAAAAGGGAAAAATTCTGAGTTCCTCCTACTGGAGTAAGGGACAAAAGGCATAGAATATGTGTTTGCAATGTGCAGATTCATAATCTCCATGTTTATGTATCCACATGCAACTCTTATCTAAGAAATAATTTTTATCAAAACATTACTTTATGATAATAATGTGACCAGTTCTTTTCTGATAATCTCACAGAACATTTATGGATACATATACAAAAAAGTTAAGAAGTGTTTTTATTCCTGGGCCCTTTCCACAGGTCCTGATAAACTAGTTTTCACAGACAAGACAACTACATTTTATGTCCACCAAACAGAGCACACATGGACATATTAATGTGCCATTTATATCTTTATAGACCTGTAGGAGCACAATATAGTGCAGAGCACTTCCTGAGTCTGTTTGAAGTTTCTATGCAATGTCACCTCCCCTCCTCATTACCAGTGTCCTGCAAATCTGTAATTACATATAACACAGAAACTACATTCAAACTAATTCTGTAACATATTAGAAAACATGTTCCTCCTCAGGATTACAATGCGCCTAGCCAAGCTATCAATCTCTTTTTCCCATTCTTCCATATGAATTACATACTACAAGGCTGGCACATATGAACAGCAGCACTTAGAAGAAAACCTGATTTATAAGCCTGCCATTTCCAAGTTCAGGACTGACAAGGACAGTGCGCAAGCAAATGCCAGTGAGGTACTTAAAATAGGGTATCCACTTGAGAAGAGATTAAGTGATTAAGTTCAATGTTGCTGCCAGCTGCTAGTAGCAATTTGAAGGGCTAGAGATAGGTTTATGAACTCAAATCAGGACTTTTTCCCACTTCCCTAATTTTTCACTACGATTTGCTCTAAGCTGCTCAGCAGATAACTGAAAATGCCCGTGTCTCCATGTGAAACATCCGTTTCCTAAGGGACAGTGAGTCTATTAAAATTTGATTTTGCCTGTAACAGAAGCTAACAGGCAAACAGATGTGAAATCAGAAAGTCATATTTCACTGTCAGCAGCAGAATTTTGCACATTATACATAGTTGCCATCTGAGAACATACCAAACAACTTCATAGTTCAAAAAAAAACCTTAACTTTCAAATACCTTTTGACATCCTTTAACGATTTCTTTCGTTAAGAACAATGACCCCACATTTTCATACATGTGTTATACTGCAATACTGAAATTTTCTCCTTTCCTTTAACTGATCCAACATAATGTGAATTTTTAGGCAAAATATCTGAGGTCATACATCATGGATTCTGACAGAAAGGGGAATAACCCTACAGGAATTAAGTATTCTAGCATCATTCATTGCATACACGCTGTACCAATATCCTTTTGTCATTTCCACATACCTCTATTTCAACTTCCATTTCTTTCAAATTTCAGATGCTAAATAGAATCCCATTAACATGTCAGAGCTTTCATACATTGCCACAGACAAGTCTAGAAAAACCCATTTAATATAAAGTTTGTTTGCCTACTCTTTTTGTTACTCTTAACAAGTGTAGCTTTGCAACTTTCTCATAGTTGTTTTGCTGTTATACAAAAACTTTGCACAGGTTTGGGTTCGCAAGCCCAACTCTCCACTCACAAATATTCTGAAAGCTACAAGAAGGTCACAGATTAACAACCAGCCTGATTTCTTCCTCTTTAATGTTACCTAGAAATATTAACAGTCTGGCACAGAAAAGCCTCACATTGCAACAAGTCTGTAGGAAAAGTTAAGCCAGTGTTATCACTGATCAAAGGGAGAAATGCATTTGCTCTCACCCCAAAATGATACTCTGATGCCAACAGCAGTGCTGGAGTCTAAGACAAACTTCTAGGAAAATGTATCCAATCTCTTAAAATGTAATTACAGCAAGATGAAAATCAGTCAACTAGAGAGGACATGAAAAAGATAATTAACTCATTTGGTAACTTGATTACGATTGTTTGGTAACTTGATTATGATTCTTTTCTCTACAGTTACATTAAAGAAAATTATTTAGAAGTGCTCCCGTGTTTCCAGAAACTCTTACACATCCCAAATCTTCAAAAACAACAGCTCTAATGCATTCTTTTAAAAGGACAGAACTTTGACATACATAAAACTTGGCATGGGATTGGCTCACTCCACAATTGAATTTCAGGAATAGGGTCTGACAATGAGTCAACAACATAATGATACATATTTGCCATTATTTTTAAATGACTGTAAGGAAGTTTGAGACATTCAAAGCAATCAAAAGTGCATTCACACCACCTCTAGCACCTCCTTCATTATCTTTTTAAAAAGAGTAATCCTTTGCTTTACCGTTCTCTTACCTTCTCTTCTTTAAATTAAACTTACTAACTAGATGCCTAAAGCATCTCACTCCACAGTAAATTAAGAAAGTATTGTAACTGACACTATTTACACAAGCTACCAATATAAGTTGAATTTCCAACAATAAAACCTTACAAGCCAGGATTTCACCTGCCATCTTCCTGGGCACATTACAAATGGCAGTTCTGAGTTATTCTTGGATTACTTAGAACTTTCTTACCCCTCTTAATACTTTCATAATAAACTTACCTCTGATAGATCAACTTCAGCTCCTCTCCTTAAGTGAAAGGTTTTGCTTTCCATAAGACTACATTTCATCCAATCTGAATTATTTCAACTCGCACACAGTTTCCTCCACAACATCCTGTAATTCCTCCATCTTAACTAATGTCACATTGTTAACTCATCTGTGACTAATTACAAACATTGCTCAAATTATATTTTAAAAAACAAACATGAACAAAACCATCGTTTAATTAGGAAGCCCTAAGCAACCAAGCTTTATCAGGCAATACTGAGTGATGCAATTGCACATTAAACAAAACAAACAAAACACAAACATGAAACTGAATGTCTGGAAATTGTTCTTTCACTGTAGCTTCCTAGTTGTAAATTTAAAGTTGCAAAAGACACTAATTCAGATGAACTATATTTCCAGCACTCTGAAATAAGCCCACTGAAATGTCAAATGTCAATCATCAAATGATCAAAACAAGAAACATTATTATATTAAGGTGAAAATCCATAAACACAAACCCTACCTGCTTTTTCTTTCAATGAGGATAGCCATGTAAGAAGCAGGTAAAGCTGCACCAAAGCCAGGAGACCAAAAATAGAATTTTCCAAGTATCTTCCTGAAAAAGTAATTTATACACATTACATGCAAATGGAATATTCATGCACCACACTGTATTTTATTTGTATTATAAAATTACAAACTATTTATTAATTTTGTCTTACATTAATTTGTACTTACTAATAAACGCTAATCATGGATTTTTTACAGTTAGATAATTCTCAGAGGAGTTCCCAAAGTGCTTCATAAGCATTAAATACCTGAAACACTTCATTAACGTATTCAATTCATTTAAGTCACTACTTTTCTTCCAGGAAATCAGCATCTTCCAATACATGTTTTTGAAAAGTTGCAGATACTAATTACAGAAAAATCTTCTAAAAGACCTTATAGACACTCATCTCTTTGCTACTTGTCCAAATACAAGTAGGATGTTCAGGAACATCTCCCTTGTGGAATGCAGCAACGCAGTCAGGTGAGACAGAAACCAAATCAAATTACTATAACACATGCCACAGTCCAAACAGACAATCTACTCATGCTAAAAACAGGAAAATAGGCATCTACAGCAAGCCAAAGAATCAGTCTCTACATTACAAATGGAAGCAACAGTGAATTCCAGTCCTATTAAGCTGGGAAAGCTCTCATTTTTGGCAGCTAGATTGGGATTTCTTTTAGAGTCCACACAATTTCAACTACCAAAATCCCTTCAACAGTAAGATTTAAAAAAAAAAAATAGGTACACAAATGGCACTATCTAAGAAAATCTTTCTATAAATTGGTCATTATTAAAGGAAGAAAGCCAAACTGCATGTCAGACACAATGTCACCCACCACATTTGGTCTGTTCAGGAGACCTGCCCCTTCAAACTTATTCAAGCTGATCACAGGCAAACAAGAGTCAGAGTTGTGACATTTGGTAGCATGATAATAAACATACTTCAATTATACCAATACTGCTCAGCTGACAAGCACTATCAGTGAGAAAACAAAGCATTACAATGGAGTCTAGCCTTCTAAAAACAGCGAACAAAATAAACAAACACAATGGCAAAGACATACACAGTAGAAGAGGACACTTTCCTAGACAAAATTTCATGTGGACAACACAGAAGAGAGAACAAAGATAAATTAATCAACACCATCTGATTAGATCACTTTCGTTCATGCCATCAAAGGCATGAGCAGCCTCATTTCATACTTCTGCAAAAATAACATGACCAGCGAGCAATGCCAGCTTATGTTCGTAAGTGAAAAGAGAGCCAGTGTATCAGCAGCAAGTGATGTCATGGCAATTACACACACTGCTCATTCCCACGGCTGCAAAGGGATAATTTCTCAGGATGACAATGCCAAATGCTGCAGGATCTAAAGTTCATTATTAGGACTCTCTCGGAAAGTAATTACTGTATGAAGTTTCAGGGAAGTCATTTTAAGCATCTTAATAAGTATGAACACATCTTACCAGACACACCTGCTAAGTAACAGAACAAATGCCTTTTCTGTGGGAAAGAAACAGTAATTTGTTCTTTTGGCATGGTTTAGAATCCTTTTACAAATGCTTGCAGTTTTGGTTTGACAAGATTTCGGAAACAACAGTAACACATTTCACATAATAAAGTCCAGTGGAAATAAAAATGTACAGTTACTAACTGAAATATTTAAACAACTCCTAAAGTAAATGAAAATCAGGTTTTGTTATTACTTGCATGGTTATTTTCACATGTTCTATGGATAGAAATTGGAGTAAGAACTAGAGTTCTTTCAGGTCATGCACCTAATTCCTCAATCTACAAGCTGTCCATGGACAAACTTAATTTCTCTAGTTGATAGACTAACAGAACCATGTCTTTGTGAGGTTTTACATGTAATTGAACCATAAATCTAAAAATCACACCTTTCATTTAACAGATGTAATGCCTGTCAACACAGGAACCCAGCACTTCCATCTGAAGCCCAGACAGATGCAGTCTTCTGGATCCCACCAGGAGTGGAGATTACAACCCCCAGCTGGACTGTCACACATCCATAACAGAAATCATCACCCTCACTGCTCTGCCAACAGAGCAGCCTGTACACAGACCCTAATTCACCACACAAAAAAAAAATAGGAACTACCGTAAATATGAGGTAGCATGTCCAGCTATAAACCCTTACTCCATTGCTTTGGGATACAACTCCAGGAAGGTAGGAGCAATTAACTGCAAGGGGCTTCCCGGACAATTCTGCTTCTGAGTTACTGCTGCTGCTATAATACACCTTTCAAGCAAAACCAGATACAAAAACTGCAGCATATATCCTATAGTACAAATCTATCACATCTAATCTCTCATCACTATCTAGAAGCAGATGGAGAGCATCTAGGTCTTCACAGTCTCAAACAACCTCTTCCCACAGTTGCATATCAAGTCCAGAATTACTCAGGCCAGTTATGCAGAAACAGAGGTACTGGTATTTCTTTGATGGTTTAAAATGTTTCTGGCCTAGATAATCACATACCATTACTCTTGCTCTCAGAGACTACTGAAGGAAGTACACTGTATCACACAGCAGTAAATTCAAAGAATAATACAACTTCAATCAAAACATTAGGAAAAAAAGACACAAACTGGTTAAAAACAAAGGACTGAAGTCTCACATTTCTATGCTCCATTCAACCACCCAAGAGCAGGTGAGAGAAGCAACCTTATACGGCTCAAGCTGCAAGACAAGTATATTAAATACAAGATATTAAGTACATTTCAAGTGAATGACATTTCAACATTATGATCTTAGGAGAAACTCTTAAAAAGGCATACAGAGCTCAATTTGTAAAGGTGTCATGTATTCATTCAGCTTCCTGGTACGGTCTCATTTTTTCCTCCAAACACCTCTCAGTCAGCTTCTTGACCATGTTCAAGTGCTGAAGTGACTTGTTCAAAGAACCTACCCGTAATGATCCTCAAACACCTTCCTGATAAATAGCAGCTAGTTGCTATTTCCTGCAACAATGTATTTTGAATCCGTAAAACAGAGAAAAATAAGCAAAGTGGATACCTTGACTTGTTTACTCATTTAAAAGATTACAAAAATGAGAATAAAGTAATTTTTAAAAAGAGAAGTTTCATATTCAAATGGTAAAACCAGAAATCCAAATGATTGCTGTAGCTTGTCTTATTTCAAAGCACTACAAACATGCTGATTACAAAAGGAGAAAAATTATTATACAAATTGAGAAGTTGTACACAAACATAGCTTTATTACAGTTCATTTTTAGGATAGTATACCAACCTTAGAATGCAAAAGCAAGCAATATACAAGGTCCCATTTGCTGTCAGAAAAGAAGTCGACTGCAAGATCTCAGGTAGCAGTTTGTACAAATAATAGTCAAGTTTTCGTTTCCTGAGAATAGCTGCAATCTGAGGGAGAAGAGAAGAAAAAATAATGGAGGACAAACTTTAATTCAGTTAGGTACTTTTCGCACATAGAAAAGAAACAGAAAAACTGAAAATGAGGTATGCCCACTTAAGTAGTAAAACAAAGCCTATTAAACTTTATGAACAATACCACAACGATTTCCTTTGAACTTGCTCCAGCCGTTACAATATTTATACCAGGAAATACATCAAGCAATATGAAATGGGAAGTATAGGAGGAATTTTATTACCTTGTTACCGTTGGCCACAATTGTCAGAAACACTGTCTGCCACATATCAAAAACTTTTAAGATGTGATATATCTACAGAGTTCTATCTTCAAGGCAATTGGACAATCACATAATTATGGTCAGAATATCCCTTAAATAATCCAAATATACGCCTTACACAGTGTCTGTGAAGTGGTGATGTATTTTTAAAGGTTTTCTTCTGCAATTAAATAACTGCAAGTCCTCAAAAAAATGTTCACCATCTGCTGGGAGAACAACACATTCCTGACATATTTTATGGAATTGGTGTATTATTGAAAAAACTGCCTATAGCAGAAAACAGGCTCAATGTAAAAAATAAACATTCTTTTTGTTTGGTTTAATTGTCCCAGGTATTATAAAGAATAGCTTATTTAATGACTCAAATACTAAAGGTCCTCAACCTTTTTTTCGTCTACAGAAATTCTGCAATCACCTAACAGGAAGATGCAGCAAACCAGGCTTCTCTCAGAGATACCCAGGGCTAAGACAAGAAGCAATAGACAAGCTCAAGTATGGGAAACTCTGGTTATACCTAAAGAAAAAAAGTTTTCATTTGAGGGTGGCTGAATATTGGAGGAAGTTGCCAAAAATGATTGTGGAGCCTCCGCCCCTGGAGACCCTTGAAACTTGACTACAAAAGTCCTCAGACAACCTCAGGGCCTCCCAAGGTCCCTTCAGCCTGTGTGCTCTTACAACTCCATGAAAGTATACTTTGAGTGCACCATGAGACAATTTTTCATTCTATTAGCATTATTATCTTTATCTGCACTGATCTCCCCAGGAGTCTCAAAACTGGATGGAGACTTTGGTCAATGCGTAGAGAAGTTCCAAACAGAGCAAGCCTCATATTGCTAGTGCTGATGAGAAGAAAGAAAGACATCCTGTCAAATCCATACTGCCAACGCATCTCAAAGCCTTGGTTGTGAGAGGGAGATATTCTTCCCAAACGTTGTCCACTGAATAGCAAGTAGATGTTTTAGAATCAGAGATGGGCGGAGGCTTTTACTAAAACTAACCACAGGAAAGTTCTGCCAAAATCTCGTTTCCAAAATGAAGCTTGAACTAAGGATTAAGAAGAAATCCATGCATGAACAGACCTCTGAAAACAGATTTACACATTATTTAATCAAGTGTCAAGACTGCTTTAAGCATAATGGATTAGGCAATAATGCAATTCAGATAATCTTTCTGCTGAAGGAAAGTCTTAACGTAGTCTAAGTGCTGGATAGCTAGTTGCTACCCACTCAGCTATTTCTAGCATATTTTAGGAAGGACGCAAACACTGGAACAACTCTTTTTTTTTTTTGTTTTAAGAACACAGCCCTTATACCTAAGTGTGAAGCCTTGCTCCCTCAGACTAAAGTGTAAGAAGTGCAACACGGAAAGACTGGTATCTAATAAATTAACATCAAAGCAAATTCAAAAATTTATTTCTGTAATGTTTCCAGCAAGTTTTAGATTAATGTAAATTTCTGCTTTCCTTTCCCTTTACTATCCTACTCCCAAACAAAAAACAGAAAAGAACCAGAAACAATAACACACAAACCATTCCAAAGAAAATTGTTCACACTAATTGAAAGAAAAATGTGTGAGAGCAACAGAGCTTCATGCACACACACCAAAAAAAAAACCAACCCAATAAAACAAGAAGCTTATAAAAGCTTAAATTTTCTAACTGCTTTATAGACATCAACAAAGCTAAATATTGTGTAGGGCTGAAAGCAGGCAAGAGCAGACTATAGAGTTCTACTACTACCAGTGATGTGATTACATGGAAAAAACACCAGATACCATTTTGGATACCATTTTGCTGTCCCTATCAGTTCCACACATTTCAGAACAATATTACTGAAGTGTAGAAAGATTATGAAATCTGATGTCAGAATGCAGCAGTTCATGGCTCCCAGTGGGATAAACTCCATTCAAGTCACCTGGAAGGACACCATGATGAAAACCAAATTCTTACAATAAAAGCACTGGTCAAGGCTTAGCAGTGCATGTCAGTAGCAGAAAAAAATGGAAGGAGAGGGCATCAGGACATCCAATAGGTATTTCCTTGGCAAAATAATAATCTCCATGAAGACGCTAACAGATGCATTGAAAAAAAAAGGCTGGTCAGTATTAACAAAGAAACAGAAAAAAATATTTCCTAGTATTAACTATAGAATTCATACAACAGCATTTTGACTCTCTGACATAAAAAATGTAATTATAAAAAAAATCAGTCTACCAGTTTCAGGATACCTCAGTTTGTGGAATATCATTACTCAAGTCCTTTTTCTTTTTTAATTTAGCCTTTATACACAAATGTTAAGCCCCATAGATCTAAAAAAAAATCAAAATTTATTTCTTGTGTCCTAACCATGAAAAGAATATACACAATTCCAGTGCCATCCCTAAACCACAGCTACACAGTCTACTGCAGGATTTGAGGTAGGCTATTGGTGTTCCAGCAGAAAAGGAACACAAGACTCAAACCCAAGCATGATTTGAGGCCCCAGCCAGGCCTGATTATTTTCATGATGTGTCATGTAACGCCTACAAGTATCCATCATCCAACCACAATAACCTCAGCTTCACCTCCAGTATCCTTAATCCTCACCTATATCCCTGAACTACGGATTACACAAGAGGCACTGCACATGAAGGATGGTTTGAGTTAATGAATGTACTAATTAGCTGACCAACATACAGCTGGACAGGTTACACAGCAGGCTAAAACACCACAGGCTTTCTGCCAATTCTGCTGTCATGTGTACAACAGCTGTCTCTCCTTCCTCCATCCTCCCTCCTTAACCATGTCCTAAGTTTGTACAAAATGCATAACTTCAAGGACTACCCCTCCATCAAAATTTGGTGGAAGCAGACAACACATACTGCACTGACTGATGGAAAATGAAAACAAGCACTACCATCTCTCATTTCTTCACAACATCCAACTGAAATCAACCACACCATAACAAACTTTTATTACAGAAAAAGAGGAAAAGAAAAAGTAAGAAAAAAATTTTTAAAACTCTACTCTATAAATATGCAGACACTTAGCCAGATCCTTAGGAAAGCAGAGTTTATTAGCATTTATAAGCACAAGTACCTGACAGGTTGAGGCACCTTTAAAATGCCATTTTAGAGATGACCAATACAACTGTGCACATGGTTTAGTTAATCCATATGCTGCAAGTCATTCAAAACCCAAGGAAAAATTTATAAATTAAGTCACATGCTAAAAGCAAAGCAACCCCCAGTATTTAAACAGTTAAGAAAATACCTCTGATTACTCAAATGGTGGGCAGAGCTACAAATAGATGTCAGATTTCTTTCATAATTATGTTCAATTATTTATATGTTCTTTTAGAGCTATTTCCAAATTTTTACAAATTTTACAACAACCTTACTCCTTTGTTTTATAAAAATTATTTTTAAGTGCTTTGGAGTAACTGAATCTCAAAATGCCCTCAGGTAACACTTGGGTTTTGAAAGACACTTGTCCAAATAAGCAATTTCTTTATTTGGTTTTCCTCAATTAGTTCATCTCTTCCTGATTTCACAGATTACAAAACCTGGCTTGCAGATTGTTCAATTTCATAACTCAGTTCCTGCAATACTCTGAGGAAGAAGAATATGTGCCTCCTGCTCTGAGTTGCTCTGTCTCATGCGAGATGTTAAATGAGGATCATCATCTGTGGTTTGAGTTGTTTTGATTTGGATTCTTTAAATCTTCCATATCATCCAACCAACGAAAAAAGAAACAAACAGTATTCATGTATTCTTTGAATGACATCTAAATTACCTTCAAGCCTGGAATCACTCTCATTCTATGACAACTTATCTTTAGTATTTGTTTTCCTTCTACTGAAATGAGTTGGAGACTGTATTTCATTCCCCTTAAAATACCTAACTCAGCATAATTTTCAAGGATTATCCTCCTACTCTGAAATTCTTGCACTCTAATGTAAAGCTGTACCAAGAGAACAGATTTATTCCTTGATAAAGAGTCCCTGCTAGTTCTCAGTATTTGTAGTTTCTTCATCAAGATCTTTGCTCAGTCAAGGCTGAGGCTTTCCCTGATTTCCAAGATTACTGTGATGCAGGTTCCCAGTTACCCCTTGCATATTTGAGCATAAATTCTTCAGTTCACCTGAATTCTTTATATGATTCTTGTCACCCTGATTTGCAGCCTTCTTGTTGCTTTCATTTCTGTGATGGAGTTTCTCACGCTGGTTTACGTAAACACAGCACATGTTTTGTTAACTGTCTTTTTCTTTTCATTCCTTTCTCCTGGGCAGAGAAGGTTTGATGGACCTTTCATTGACCAGTGTGGTTGGAGAGGCGATAACCTCATCCTCCAATCCACATCATTCCCAAAACCTATATAACACTAAGTGTAAATAAAACTTGGCTTTTTTCCTGCCTTGAGAGGAGCGGTGTGGTTCTTGATTCTTGTGGCTCTTGTCGTGCTCTAGTGCAACCAACAGATTATTTTTAAATTCTCAGCATCTCAGCAAAAGATTATTTTTGTTTATTTTCAACTTATGAAACAATTTTTCTAGCATGGCCCGAAAGCCACCTGAACAGAGTGGAATGATCACAGCCTGGAATGAAAAAGTCAAAGATTCTTACTTTAGTAACATTTAGGCTAATTTTAGTTACATTTAACCCAGCTTCCAGAGGACTCTAAAGGCAAGAAGACAGTGACCTACATGTCATTCATAACAGAGAGACACAGGACACTGCAGCGTACTAAGATGAACAGATATCCAAAAAAAGGCAATCACATACCACCATCACAGTAACTCTAGGTACTGGATCAGACAGAAGAAAGATTACTGACAGCCTAACCCAGAGATCCAAGCTGGCATCCAGAAGCATATTCCACAGTAACACTATCATCCTCCTTAGTCTCCCCACCCTACTTCTAGACACACAATGGTTTGCAGCACAAACAAGGAAAAATCACCTTTTAATATACCCAGCAATTCTTTTAGAATTTTAGAGAGTATTTTAGAATACAATCTGGGCAGTACAGCCTTCCTGCACACCTCAGAAAGATGATATATGACGACTCTATCTATGCTGGCAGATAAGAGAGGATCCACTTCAGTGTTAGCTGGCTCCCCAGCCTTGCTCAGGACCAGTTCAAACAGCTCTCCCAAGGGAAGCTGCATGCAAAGCGAGCGTGAAGCAGCAGCAGCACAGCCAATGTGCACCATCCATGCTTGGGAACAACCTCTGGCCCAATCCTACAGCAATGTGCATACAGCCAGGAAAGTGATGTGAGACTCACACTTCAGCTTGATCTTTGGCTGGTGGTTCTGTCCTACCTATAACAGTTTTCAAAATAATTCATTCGCACAGTAAGAGCTGCTCTTGCTGTTGTTGCCTCCAGTCAGAGATTTACCTGTGCAGTGACCTGCCAGCGGCCACACGCTGCTTGCACTGCAGCTCCCTGGCCCGCGCTGTACTCGTACCAATGTCCCTCCCACTGATATTGCAGAGGAAGAAAAAACACCTTATATTCATACAATATTTGACAGCATTTCTATATTGTATATCATATCTGACGATATGATATACAATGCTATCCTATTCCTAGAGAGGTTACAGAATAAAGAATGGCAGTTAAGATACAGAATACAGATACTGATGGGTCAAACAGGGCTCAGCAAGACAACAGCACTGGAATCCTAAGTAGAAAAAAAACCCCTTCTGACACAGAAAGGGAAAGAAGCAATTGGCATCTAAGAACCTGAAGGTTATTCTAGGCACGGGAAGAAGCAGATATAGCACAAGTATGAAGAAATATTAGAAGTAAAACCAAAATAAGAATCAAAAGTAAGAAAATGAGCATGAAAACAAATCAAGAAAGAAAAGAAAAATCCATAAAATAGAGCAAGTGCTGAGGATCATTAAAAGCTGTAGTGGAGCAGCAGACTCTGGTTCCATCTGTTCTAAAGAGTTGGCTGAAGCATCCCTCAGTGCAGAGGACATCTGAAACAGACCCGTTGGCACGCACACTCACCCGGCCTGCTGCTCCTCTGTGTGGGAGAGGTGTCTGCAGTCAGAGCCACGAGCAAGCCAAGAGTCAGCCTGGGCCAGTGCTCAAGCTGTGCTCTGGCTGTGCCCTTTAGCAGCAAGAAGGAAGGGCAGCAGATACAGGGGAGGAAGGGGCTAGTGCTGGGAAGGAAGGGCAGGAGATGTAGGTGGGGAGAGGAGGAGCTGTGTTTGAAAGGGTAAGGGGCAGGACAGGAGTCAGGTTGGAAAGTAAGGGAGGGAGCCTGTCTTAAATTAGATGAAGACAGTAGACAGACTAAGAGAAAGGAAAAGTGAACGGCATGACTGACTCCTGCCATCCCAGAGGCAAAAGGTTAGAAGAATGAGTTCTAGAATTCCTACTACAAAGTAGAAAATAAACAATTTTTACCTTATTTAGATAAGGTGAAAATGTTACCTGATCAGATTATCTCTGATACACTACAAAGACTTCATAAAACTGACTAAGCACATTTATCTAGTGCACACCATCAGCAAACAAATGTCTAAAAGGTACAAATCCCCAGGAAATAGAGGACTTTGCTCTAATGCATGTGATGCATAGCACTTTACCCATGTGATATGAACAGAATCTTGGGAAATGAAAGCTGAGATAACTCAAAGCCAGTATTCCAGCCTTTTCCCAACTTCATGCAATTTCCCTGCTAAATCATTCTCTTCTCCTCACATCTGTGAATTTCTAGAAGTCTGACTTATTCAGCTTTGAAAACACAAGATGACACTTTTCCATTTCATTTAGCTTTGACTAATGTAAAAAGTATAGATGGAAGAAAGTACAACAAATTCTAAGGAAGGATTTTTTCATTAAAGTTTCAAGATACCAAGGCAAATAGTTTTCAAAAAGTATAATTACAAGGTTTATGAAAGACTGTTTAAGGGTTCTTCTGCAGGTATAGATGCTAAGCCTTTTTTTTTTTAAGTGGATCTCATAAGACTTGCATATGGGGACATTTGATTTGTGAAAACGCAAGCAAGCCTTAATTACAAAACAGGCATTCCTGTCAGCCACTTCATATGGGCAGGGACAATTCAACTTCAATGTGAAGCCTATTTTCACTAAAGCAATCCATTTGTACTGGAGCAAAAATAAAGACAGTGCAAGTATGGTGTCTCAAGGCTATATTTTTTCCAACTAAAAAATACTCAAGCACAATTACTAAAAAGAGAAGGAAAAAAAAACAACCAACAACTAAACAAAGAGTACAGCACTACTTAAAAGTAAAGACTCTATGCAGTTGCTTACTGACAGCCAATATTTCACTTACTAACACCACTTAATTCATCTCCATCAGTCTCCCACAGACCAAAGAGAAACAAAGCATTTAAGAGATGCGGGGTGAAGTTGTTATGAGTTTGGACTCTGGATTGCAACTGTCCCTAACCATGTTCTCTCAAGAGAACAACCTCTGGTTATTTATTCTCAACTATTCATTTCTACACAAGCTTTTGTGAAAGGAAACTCTTTCATCTCCTTTCCTTAGTTATTAGCTTGTAGCAACAGGAGAAACAATCAGAAGCCATTTTACAGGCTTGACATAGAAAAATGAAGTGCATTTTTTGTTGCTGAGCTCTACAAAGGACTGGGACTAAGTACTTCCAGAAACATTCTGAACACATACTGACATAACTATAAAGACAAAATAACTTAAGTCCATCGCCTTATGTGAACCTGAACATTTCTGCCGTCCAACTGTGGTATTTCATTTACAAATAAAAGGTTTTCAAGAACAGCTGTAAGTCCAGCTAGGAATGAATTTTGTGATGACTCTCTTAATTCAATAAAGCTCTTTCCCTGTCAGGCTACTTAAGGTGCAAAGCTTCTGCTTCCTCCTCTGCAGTCCACACTGCACCCTTTTCTTCTTTATCTTACACTGGCTCTTGTGCTCATCAAATCCTGCTTAATAATCCAATTCAATTCATTACTATATCGGAAAATTACCTGAGCCAAAAGCAGGGTAAGTAACCTCTTCTGGGTTAGCTCACGGAGAGATGAGGTCCAGAATCACACAAAGAAAAAGTACAGTTATGTGTCTGGGAGCAGAGACTGGCCAGTGCTTCCTCTCTCTTTAGAGAGGATCTGAGAACAGCTCAGCTTTAGATTACTCTGGCATGTCAAGTCAAGCACTAGCAACAAAAACCTAAGAGAAACTAAACTAAACTGCAAAGAAGAGCGTAAAAAGTGAGGCAGAGGTTTTACAATACAGCAGGAAATTGGTTGAGAAGGTTCCCACCTCACTCTGGGTTTGTGACAAGATGGAATTGTTTATGGGGTCACAATCCAAAACAGATCAGGAAAACATTTTGCATTTTTAGGTTTGTTTTTCTTTTCAAAGAAATAAGAAGTGGGAGCTTTCCCCCTAACCCATGACTGCACAACTGAGTGAACCATAACAGAGCTATAAGCAGGAAATCTCTTGACCAGGTTTGGCTGTTGGGGATTTTTGATTTAATTACAGAACTGTTTAAGCTGCTTTATATTTAGCCAGACCTGAAAGTTCACCACTACACCTCTCATGGCTCACTTCAGAACCATGCTCTGCTGGTACAAGTATTTATGCTCCTACAGAGCAAATTAGATCAGAAAACAGATTGAAAGAAATAGTACTTGGTAAAGGAAGAGGAGAAGAGAGAATGTTCTCTGTATTAGTTTCATGATACAGCTCACTCTATGCTCCCACCAACAGCTGCCACTCCTGTCTGTGGCAGCTCAGAATGAAAATGTTCACTGTCAGACACCAACTCCTTAGGTTCACGCTGCTACCAGTTACTATTTTATCCTACAAACGGATGCCATCACAATTTTCACTCAGGAAACCCTTCAATGGGAGCTGAACTGAATTATGTCAGGATGCTGCTGTCCCACTCCTTTCCTTCTCTTTATTACACAGCTCGATAATTTTGTTGCACCACCACTCAATGACTTGTGCTTCCTTCTGTCAAGTTAGCCTAGGGGCACTCGGTGGCCAGCTCACTCCTCAATGCCCGGCTACCACTACGGGAGAAGCAGGGAGGTGGGGACAGAAACGCTCACCTGCAGCAATTCCGGCTCAGCTTGGCTTTCAGGGTATGTTTACACAGGTGATGCAAACACATCCCAGCTCTTCTATCTACACCCTAATTTGCTGGAAATGTGCCAGCTGCAACTGAGGTGATATAACCAGGTCTAATTGCACACTTAGGCTAAGATACCTCACCTGTAGGATACTCTCTGAATACTCACACTCCTTTAGCCTTCATAAATTTTTTTAGCCTTGCTTCGTTATGCAATGGAATCTCCTTGATCTTAAAGCACTGATTATGGATGTGTCACCAAGACACTTACATTACACTTGCTACTGCCAAACACACAATGCTAGCCTCCCAGGCAAACACTAAGGCTTTTTATTCAGGTATCATAGGTATCAGAAGATGACAAAAATACAATGTTCAGGCAGGTACCCGTGCCCTTCTACCCACCAGCACCAACCCTCTCACAGTGTGTTATGCCTCCAGACGCCACCACCCCCCGTGTCTTTCCTGTGCCCTGCTTGGCCCAGATTCAACATATTCTCCCTGTCACGCCTTTCCCCCCTCAAACACCAGGCTCTCCCCACCACACAACCCTTAAACCAAAGGGCCCCACCACCATCCCTCTCCTCCCCAGCATCAGATTCCACACCAAAACATACTATTTGCAATTCTTCCCCTTCACTCCAGGGTCAGGCTGCCCCTTGACTTGTCCCCTACCCTTTGCCTCCGACCACAACCCCAGACGAGCCTCCCTTCCTTAATATGCCTTATGTCCTTCCCCACCACGCCAAGCCAGACTCTCCTCGCCATGGCCCCGCTTGTGACTTCCCCAAAAACACCCCTATGCCCTTCCCCCTCCGCTCAGCCCGGGCTCCCACCCCGTCCTTTACAGCCCCCTTCCACCGCAGACCAGGCTTCCCCCTAAGCCCTGGTGTGCACCCAAAGCCCAGCCCAGGCTCCCCCCTCTCTGATCCCCTTCCTGCCCTTGTCCTCTCAGGCCGGGCTCCCCCTCAGGCCGGGCTGCCGCGCACACACACACACACCCACCAGGTAGAGGGTGCCGTAGATGCGCAGGGACTCTGCCAGGGCGCTCTGGGTGACGTGCAGCACAGCCCAGGAGCACCGCGGGTGCCAGGTGTGCCCGATCTCGTAGCAGCTGTGGGGGATGGACTTGCTCAGCGCCGCCATCTTTGCAGCGCGCGCGCGGAGGGGACGGGAGGGGGCGCGGGGCGCGCGCGGCC
>VWZP01001756.1:197688-215512 GCA_013396995.1 Dicaeum eximium
TGTGTGTGTGTGTCTGTGTGTGTGTGTGTGTGTCTGTGTGTCTGTGTGTGTGTGTCGTGTGTGTGTGTGTCTGCGTGTCTGTGTGTCTGTCTGTGTGTGTCTGTGTCTGTGTCTACGTGTGTGTGGGTGTCCCGTGTCTGTCACACGGGCGCTTATGTGCCTGTACGAAGCTACGTTTCTGTACGTGGCGTGGTCAAAGTCGCAGCCGTAGGGATTTTGGGGTATCCGCGGCGAGAGCCGCTCGCACGACTCGGCTGATTGTCATGGTGGCCGTGAGAGGTTTGAGCGCAGGGCGAGGAGCCGGCGCTGAGCTCGGAATTAAAGGCCATTGGCAGTCTGTGACATCGCCTTCAGCTCGCTCCGCCCGTGCAGCTCTGTTCCCTCTGGTTTTCATGGCATCCCGCTCCTCCTGAGCCCCTGGATAATGTCAAACCCTCTGTTTCCTGTCTTAATTGGTGTGGCCTCCTCACACACTCAGCAGTCCGACTCCTATGGTTAGAGTGTTTGCAGGCTGACTCGAGAGTTTTGTAAACTTGCTGGGAGGTAGATTGGCCTGTGCGTGAGTCCACGTGCAGAACTGCATATTAAGTGCAAAGTCTTCCTAAAAATAAACTCTTTAGTTATGAACACAGTGGTACCAGAAAAGTGAAAAAACGCACACATGCACACACACAATGTCCCACGTGTCCCCTGTGTCCCATCACCCCTGCAGCGGACGAGCAAAGGGAGTGGCTCCAGTATGGCCATCCAGGGAGATGATTGATTAAGGTTTAAAGGGTCCACTGGAGGTCATCTCATCCAAGCTCCCTCCTTAAGCAGCATCCCCTAAAGCACATCACTCAGGATTATGTCCAGGCAGCTTTTGGATATCTCCAAAGTGAGGCAGACTCCACAGCCTCTCTGGGCAACCTTTCCCAGTGCTTGGTCACCTACACACAGTAAAGAAGTTCTTCCTCATGTTCAGGTGGAACTTACTGTGCATCAGTTTCTGCCCATTGCCTCGTATCCTCTTGCTTGGCACCACCAAGAAGAGTTTGACTCCATCCTCTTGACATCCTTCCTTCAGATACTGATAGATATTGGCAAGGTCCCCTCCCAGTTTTCTCCAGGCTAAAGAGCCCCAGATCCCTCAGCCTTTCCTCATATGAAAGATGTTTCAGTCCCCTAATCACCTTTGGACATGATGGAGCTTTTACAAAACCATGAAGGCAATGACTGATGACACAGTTACAGCTCAATTGCAAAACTGGCATCTGGATCCAGCTCAAAATTTTGCTAATTTAGGGGCTAAAGGGTCAGTGTGTATCAGGACCTGAGGATTTTACTTGTGTCTCTGTTAAATAACAGCTCACAAACACTCTGTCCTGATAAAACAAGTACACTCTGCATCTCCTGTGCTGAGGTCAAGTCAAGAAGAGGTTGTTTCAAGACCTAGGTGGGACATACATCCTAAAGTCCATAGGAAGATCAGCAAACTAACCTGCAGTGAAATGCAGACTTAGAACAGATCCACAGCAAGAAGATTCTGTCCTCTTACAGCCTGGCTCCAAATAGTCCTGTTGAAGAGTTCACCTCGCTGATCAGACTTGAGACCATCCTGTACCACTCACAAAAAGATAGAACCAATTTGTCACTGATTCTGTAAACTCCTTTACTGTTCTTCCAAAGGAGCTTGCTGTGTATTTTAATTTGTATTTCAATTTTACCAGCCCACAGATGGGTTGGATGGTTTGCAGAACTTGAGGCCGCTGAGAGACTGCTTGCAGACTCACAAAAAATCTGCAGTAGGAGATGTTTGGCCTAAATAGTTCAATTATGCTATTTCAGTCAAGCATATCTGACTAAACAATCATCTTCAGGTAGAGCTCTGTCTATGGCAGTTTGTTTTTAAAATCTGGTAGAAGTCCCTAGAGATAACTTTTTTTAAAATTCAGCTTTAGTGCTGGGGTACAGCTCCCCTGCAGCTGTGGGGCTGCCTCAGGGAGTGAATATTGCTGTGTGCTGACCCTCTCAGGGAAGCAGCCTTGGCAATATAAGCTGCTGCAGTGTTATCTGGACTTTAGCTTGGACCTAGTGCCTTGCTTGCTGTTTTTGTAGTACTCTGTAAAACACTGCTTGTGGGCAGAAAAGGCAATTATTGCCTAAGTTATGGATTCTGGCTCTCTTTGCTTGCATGTTTTGGCTTTGATAACACTCTGGGCTTAAGGCTTGCTTGCTGATTTGTATTTCTAGGCAGAGAGCTATGGCACATAAAATAGTAATTGCACAAGCTGATTTCACATCTGACACACGTTTTCGCAGACAGTCCTAATTTTGGGACCACTTGCCCAGCTCAAGTTAAACAAAACTGGCAGAGAAGGATCCAACAAGATACTTTTTTCATTTGTGCAGCGCTCCTGATCAGGCTGAAGAGTTGCCTGCTCAGAACTGAACGCTTTTGCATGTCTTCTGTTGGGTCAGCTGAGGAAGACTCTGATGATGCACTGATAAAGAAAGCAGCACAGTCCTGACCTTGTTCTGGGCTCTTTTCCATGGGGTTGCAATAGTCTGAGGAGAAGCCCTTGGGGTGAAGCCACATGGGAATACTGCTGGTCCAATTGGCATTGGATGCCACCCCAGGCTACTCTGTCCTGGGAAACCTAGCCTTGATTGGAATAGGGACAAAAAAGTCTCAGAAAAGGATGGTATCTCATTAATTAAAATAAAACAATGAAGACCTTTACTTCTGCCCCATAAGTACCCAGGGTTTTCAGGAATGCTCCTTGTTGCATGAACAAGGCTCTATACCGGGAATAGCAGGGTGTGTCTATGATGTTGCTTAAACAAGCACTAGTGGTAAATCTTGTGGCATAAAGCCAAGTGATGTGGCACACACTGTTCAGAGCTTGCCTTGTAATATCCAGGTGCCTTGGAGAGAACTACCCAGAGTAGTACCAAAACCAAAGCCAGAGAGAGAGCTAATTGCTAAGCAGCATGATTGGTGGGGGAGTTGAGACTGCTCAGCTTGGTCCCTGGTCCTTGTTGATGTAGCAGAGCCAAATATACCAATGTGTCTGAATAAAAATGTAGGCTAACAAAAATATGAGCCTCATTAGACTAGGACAGCAATGATGTCCTGGGCTCCATGCCTTGTGTCACAGAAGGGAGCGATGTGGCAGCATCTCACTGCATTGAGACTCTGTTCCTGTTGCCCATGTTAACAAACCACAGCTTCCAGTAAAACTCCCTGGCCAGACTCACTCTTTAGCAAGGTACCTTAGCTGATGGACAGCACTGCAATCCTTTAGTTTACCCATGCAGATGATAACTGATTACATCAGGGAGGAAGATGGTTTGGGTAGCAATTGCTGAATGGAGAAAAGTAGTCCCTTCCTTTCCAGGTTTCAGTGAGTCTCACAGTTTGGAACATTCTCTGCTGCTATTGTCAGCACCTGCTAAGTCTGGTATCATCTACAAATAAATTATATATCTCATCCCATGAGAGTAACTGGAGGTGTGAAGATTTTTCTCTTGCCTTCACACTGAGCAGTTATCAGTGTTAGAAAGTGGCCTAGCCAGGAATCTAAGGCAGACCATTTAACTAATTAGAACAAGATCAGGCAGAAAAAAAATAAACTGTAAAAAAGCCAACCAGGGGACTTGGCATTTCAGGGGGCTCTGCCTTCCAAATGCATTGGGATCTGGGAAATCTTCTTTCTAAATATTTTTAAATATCAGAACAATCTGGAAACATTTTAACTTGGAAGAAATGTTATGCTTTGCCCTCTCCATTCCCTCTTGTTGCTTTCCAGCTTATGTGCCTTTTTTTTTTCTGTTTGTTTTCTCTCTTGGGACAAGGGATCCAACTTTTCCCTGCTATTCACACTGTTCTCAGTGCCTGCATTTCAGTTCTGGAAGTAACTTCTCTTGTCTGATAAGAACTGCTCTTTTCACCAGTAGGGGTTTTTTTTACTCACTTATTTTCCTGCTTTTCCCATTCTTCCACTCTCATTGTTATTATCCCTCAGTTTGTTCTCCTGCCATCTGTGCAATTGTCTCATGCCTCCATCATAAAGTTTATGAAATCCAGACTGAAAGATGTCCTACTGCTAAAAAAGCTAGGGATTAAACTCATTCTTCTCCTCAGGTCAGTGGTGACAATGTGTACATGCAGATATCTACTTCCTTCAGTAAACTGCATAGAAACTTGGAGATATTGCTCCAATCTCCATTTATTCTCAAAATCCAGGAGAAATGGTGGGTGCAATATATTATTAGTGTCTTTGGAAACAAACCACAATCTTGTAACATATATCACTAATACATGAGATGGCTGTATTGAATAGGAGTGAATGGCCATTAATTGAGTGGATTAACTTTCCTCCAAGAAGAAAAAGGCCCTTTAAGAACTACTTTTAGCCCTTGTGCCTGAAACTACTTATGCTTTTAACTTAACCCATTTTGCATTATTTGAAGAGAGATTCGCTTCTGGCTTGCAACCATGAATGCTACTTGTTCCTTTTTTAGCAGGGGATAAGCTCAAAATACCCTTATGTTTGCTGATATTTCAAGGTAAAGGAATTATCTCGAAGTTTCCCCATTTTCCAAAATGTAGTAATGTTCAAACTAAATATGGAATGTTCTGTGGGATAATACCCTGTGAATACTTTCATACACACAATAATATCCCCATGTTTATACAAATACAGATTTTTTTTCCAGACATAAATGTTGCAGTCTTTATTACAGAGGTACCAAGGATTATACTAAGAAAACAAAATCGTAAGAGTCACCACACTGACTCTGTGGGCCAAACCAAGAGATGACATACTGAGATACTGAGCCATATTCATGCTACTGGCATCAGTTGAATTGTACTTCAACCGTATTTAGCCTATGGTGTTGCTGTTACTGGAGGCTGTGATTTCTTCTTTCTAAATCAGGTGACAGAATTGCTCATTAAAGGCTAAATTAAGCCACTGCTTTCACTACAGAAGGAATGAGAGGCAGTGCTTGTGGACACACCATCCCAAGAGCAGCCCAAAACAGCAACTGTGACCCTGCTGCTTCTTCGCTGCTCTCCTGCTTTCCAGGTGAGTGCTTTCTATAGTCTTGGAAAGAATGCAAAAATCAGTCTTGCATCATCCGTGTATCTCTGCGTACTCCTGTGCTTGAAACTCCCTTGTCTGGTCCCCCACCTTTGTTTGACTGAAACCCCTACAACACAGCTTTACACCACCCAAACAGCCCTAAATCTTCATCAAAAGGTATGGCTGCCTGTGCTCTACAGTCACAGTGCTGCGTCTGGAGTTTGTGTCCTTCCTCTGCCATCCTCTTCTCTTGACATTCACCAAATTGAGCAGCCAGGAAAGCTGTCCCACATAGCTTCGATTTCCCTCATTTCTGCCTACCAGGTGGGGGCAGCAGCCTTCAAACATGCAGGTGATAATCACCTCTCCAAGACCATGGGTGGGAAGGTGGGAGCAGCTGGGATTCTGCACTGCTGCCCACAGTGAGCTCAGGGGCAGCATCAGATGGGTCTCTATCCTAAAGAGCTCCAAGAACTGAAGTAGAGCTCTGCACCTCTATTGTCTGTGGCACTAATTCACTCTCTGGCACATTTTTGGGGGCTTTTTGAATGGTATCTGAGATCAATGTTACAGAGAGGTCTGGCCCTGAGTAGGCCAGATACCAGCCAGTCATTGTCATTTGCCTGTAGGAGCAGCAGGGAGTGCTGGGCTGCTCTTCAGCAGCATCAATGGCAAGGATCTTTCAGAAAACAGGAGAGAAAAAGGAGAGAGGAGTGAATGGTGACATCCTCAAACAAAATCTTTTGTTTGCCACTCCCAGCTTTTTTGAGGTAATTATTAAGACTTTATTTATTCTTCAAACACAAGCATTTTTCAGTCATAACCTTAAGAAAATACTCAGAAGGTGCCTTTTTGTTTTTCCTGTAGTTTCTAGTGTGCTTAAAGCTTCTGTAATAAAACCGTCTGTCTATCAACTTGGGCTGCTGAGGCCACAGACAGAAATGTAATTATTCTAAAGCAATTGAGTACCCAGCAGCTCCTTTGAAAATTAATGATAGTTTCTAGGAACTCAGCACTTTTGCAAAGGCTTTCAATTTAAGCTTGATTTTCTTTTTCTCCAGAAGAATAATGAACAGTAAATTTCAGCTATGTAGTTGTCAAATGCTCATGTTGAAATAGCCTCAGGACTCTGATCATTCATGGTGCCAGCACTTGGATGTCACAGCAGTAGAATTCAACAACCTAAGTAGCAGCTGCTGAACTACTTCATTTTTCAGGTTTATATTTTCAAATAGGCAGTGATTTTATGTTATCCTGGGTTAATAAACTACATTGTCCTTCAGCAGGACTGTGGCTATCCAAACCTGTGAGCAGAGTGAGTGGCTCAGAGGAGGCTCTTTGAGGCAAGCTGCTCCCTTTGCCTTTATTTTCCAACTTTGCTGCCAGTTGTCTCGAAAGTGCTTTAAATTGCAAATTAAAGAACAACACACCCATGACTGCTATTAGATTTTGAAATACTGTGTTTAGGTGGGCAGATATAGCTTTAGACATCCACATTTGGACCTCCTGTCAAAAACTGAGGCAGTCTAAAAAAACAATTGTGGATTTGATGGGACTGCAACATCAGACTCTTGGTTGGTTCCTCTCTGTTGGACCAACGTTTGTCAGTGTATATGAACAAGAATCAAGGAAATAAGTTGAAGCAAACTAGTTAAAACTCATGAAAGTTTTTAAACATAGAAGCATTCAGAGAACAAAACCTTCTTTTCAGCACCTCTGGCTCATTCCTAGAAGCCATTTCTAACTTTTCTGCTCAATCAGTCGAGAAAGTCACTAAAGCATAGCAACATCACAGTGTCCCCGGGAAAAAAAGCATCAAAGAGCCTTGAGAAAACTCTGAATAATGCAGAAAGCAAGAACAAATGTTTTATATATGTGGTATTGTTAAAATTCTCAAGCGGCATAAACACAATAAACAATAGCAAAGAATAGGATATTTCTGTTTGTTTCCCCACACTTGAGATGACCTAACCTACCTCAAGCATGGTTCCACTTTGGGACTCGTGAGTTACTTGATCAGTCCAAACTTGTGAAAATAAACACTATTATTCTACTGTTTTACATTCTTTTGTTCTCTGTAAATAGACTGAGAACTAGCAAAGTAAATTATAATAAAATACAAATCAAAATAAAAACTGCCAATAAAGCAGAAACAACACAAGGGAGAAAAATGTAATAAACACAGAAATCATGAAGTTAAATACTCATCACTGAGAACAGCTCTGTGTGCTCCAGATGATTTTGTCACTCTTTTATGGTTGAGTTCTGATCTCATTTACAGACATCTCCTGCAGAGACTTCCTGCATGCTAACCCTGGCATGGCCAAGAGAAAGACCTAACATCTTGGGGTCAATATTTTCAAAACCCTTGTGGAGTTAGATATTCAGGTTTCATTGGATTTCAGTGCGTGTTGAACACCTAACTTTGTGTCTCTGAAAAAATCCCCTAGTAAAGTAATAGGCCATTTCTTTGGCCCTACCTATATTGTCTTCCAGACAGTATTTTGCAGTGTTTTCCCTAGTTGTAAGTAAATGCTGTGGGGGCTGTATTAGTATCTGCAGACCCAGCTAGAAGAGATGAACTTGATTGTAAATACTTTATTAAGAAGAGGTTTCCTCTCTGGGCCCTATGCCCAAAACCCCATCCATGCCTCTGTGTGGCAGTGACATCTTGAAGGCATGTCTTGCAGATCATTCAATGTCCAGATTTGTGCACATCACGTGTTAAGAATTACTATTGTCCGTAATATCAATAACAGGGCTTTCATCCCTCCCTGGAAAAAGTAATTTTGCAGCCTGATCTATGTCACTGTTGGAAGGCTTCTCTTGATATTTTTATAGTGGGTTTTAGCACTGGAAGACTCTGAAGATAGAGAGCAGAAAGCTCACTGCACTGGCTGGAGCTCAGTATGCATGTGCATATGCCTGTGCATAGAGATGAGGTAACTGGTCAGACATGTATCATTTTACATTCCCCTCCCACACCAGAAAAGCACCTTCCTTCTTTATCCTATTTATAGAAAATAGAAGAATTCACTTGGTTCTTTTTTTGGACAAGAAATGTAATGTTAATGTTTTATACAGATCTCTTGGGTCAAAAGCCCAGGAGGGAATCGATACAGCCCTGGCTGGGAGAGCATGCTGCCTCTAAAAAGAAGCCAGTAAGGGTGGTTAGTGACCTGATGTCCACAAATGTCCAAATTCTGTCACAATGCCAAAAAAAGGATTAACCCAAATGATACAGTTCAAGTAAGTTCCCTCACAGAAGAACTTAAGCATACTTCACATGGGAAATCATAATGTATGCAAGAAATTATACCTCCTCCTGGCACTCCCGCACCCACTAAACTGCATCCATTTCTGCTTAGAGAGAAAAATGTAAAAATGGCACAGAAAAACATATTTTCAGATGATGAAGTGAAATTTTAAGTTAGCTAAATAGCCCAGTTTAAAAGAGTATGCAGCTTTTACCAATGTATGAAGGAGTTATAATTACTGATGATCCAAAAAAAGAGGTATATGAGTTTACAGGCTTACCAGAAGTTCACTGTCACAAAACAAATGTCATTTAACATTCTGCATCTAAGTTTGGTTTAGCTGAAGAAAGCAAATCCATCTCTTACCAATACAACTTTCCAGAAGGGTTTTTGAAACATTCTTTTCCCTTGTGTCTACTTAACAAATGATCTCTGGAAATACTGGCTATTTACTTTCAGAAATCAGGTTCTTGGGACCCAGTTCATCCTTTCATAATTCAAAGGCTGGAGAGGCATGGTATTACATTTTATGTGTGAGTCTTACAATAAAGATGTTAAAATGATCCTCTAGTCAGGCTGAAGAATATTTATTCTTCAGTCATGCACTGGTGCCCAAGGGTTCTTGCATAAATTCTTCCTTAGCCTCACTCCCCTATTTAACTTGATCCTGTGTTAGTTCCTCTTACATTTACCCAGCTGCCTGAAGGAGCTAAGGAGCTAGATACACATCCTGAGCTCCTTTGATAGGGAGAGTGAAGCATCTCCATTGCAGCCACCTTAGACCTGAACTGGACTCTCAATTCCCTTCTCTGCCTTGCCCACATGGCATTCAGTGAAGACAAACCTAGCGCCCTCAAAACTTACCAAAAATGATATCCCTACTCCAGGTGTGCAGGAAGGAAGGGCAGGCTTTAGGGTAGGACAGGGGTTGGTTGAGGGGTTTGTTTGTGTGTTGATCTTCTTTTCAACTAATTTCTTCATATATCTGAAGTGATTTTATGTCAAAAATTGAATAATAACCTTGCCTCTCAATACAGCGCCATGCCCAGTTGTGGCCTAAAATTTTCATATTTGGGAAATAATTTGCTCTGGTTTTACTTGGGGAATATTTAGGTTAGATGGAAGCTTTCTTATGTTTTTTATGCACATTTTTAGGAGTTTTCTTTTTATATTTTTCATAATTCCCTAAGGAGGTGAGTACAGTGTCAACAGTACTGAAAGATATGAACTTTTACTGTAAGGAACAGAAATATCATGGTAATCTAATTTTCATGGTAATTTGGCCCATGGAAGTCTCTCCCAGGAATAAAAATGCCTGAGAAAAACAGAATTCACATAAACTCATTATTTTCTAAGTTCATGTATGAGTCTGTGGGGAAATAGATGAACTGTCTGTCTCTAAATATAAATTACACTGCCCAAGAATGAAAGATCGGTACATACTCAAATTCCAGATCCAGTAATAATAAAAAATAAAATTCAGCACTAGTTCCATTGATAACAAAACCTCAGTGCAGTGCAAAAATACCCATGATCAGCACAGCATAAAAGAATAAGGGTGCGGTTCCCTCAAGGTTGAAGCCAAGCTAAGCTGATCCCTTTCCTTTCGCGGTCACACCACCCCTCCTTGTCATCACAGCACTATTTATTTTATTTTGTTAGTTTTCTAACAATTAGTACCTGGACCTACCCTTCCCTGCCAGGGATTCAGAGGAACAGTCATATGTACAAAGTGTGAGGTGGGTTGCACTCCACGTAATCACTCCTGTATGCATGCAGAAGGCAAATGTAGATTGGCAGAAAAGACTTCTGCACAAGACAGAATGGCATTATTTATGCTCAGACTAATTTGAAAGTCCATTGGTTTGTGTAACAGTAATCCATATGATTAATTTGCCATCTTGGATATAAATTAGGAAACCTGTTTGCCAAAGACTTGCCAAACCAGTCCTTCTCACTGGCTGGTATGACATTTATGTGTTTGTCTTCCTGTGAATGTAGCACTGCTTTAAGTGTACAGGAAGAGGTAAAGAAAAGGAAAAGCTATGAATGTCATATACAAATGGTTAATTGAAGAGCAGGTCTGTCTGTGTGAGAAGGGGGAATAAACTATCCTGGAAGAAAAAGTAGAATAAAGTGGATATCTTTTGCAATCACATGCATGTTCGGTGTATAAATATATTAACAAAAACGTACCTCTTTAAATTAAATAATTATATCCCTCTCAAGCTGAATGCATTTGGTAATCATTTAAAGAGAAAACAACCATAAAAATTTAAATTTTTAATGAAGGTTAGAAAAAAAATAAAAGACTTGCAGTGGAGAGAGGAATGTGGAAATAATTAGCACTCAGTAACTGTGTTTTAAATGGCCCACAAAGTGAAGAATAGTGCCACTGTAAACTGAGCAGTGCAGCTAGAACTGGAAGACCCAAGTATGGCTGCTTATTTTAAAGTTCTCTGTGATTCCATAAGGACCTGGAGGCAGTGGTGTGTATAAGCTGAAGCCACGTTACTGGTGCGTGACGTGGCTCCAGAGAACCCCGCCAACAGCCCGTATCCTCACTGGGACAGGTTTCACTCCTGTGTCCAGTCCCCCCTTTGTGTATTCACAGGCACCACAAAAGCAACGTGCACGCAGCAAACTTCACCTCTTGGCAGATGTGGAGTTTCTTTCCCAGGAGAATGACCCCACTGCCTGCCTAACACAATACAAAGAAGGGTTTTTTCCCAGCCGTGCCCTGCAAGTCAATACTCGCTGTTATGTAACTAAACACAGCATATCAGCTCACATAGCCTTTTTAATGGGGGAAAACAGTACATTTCAAGATTTGTGGCCAGATTCATCACACGCCTGACAGCTCTGTGCTGCTCCAATGACACAGAACAGCTTTCAGCCTGCAATAACAGATTGATTAAACCAGCTCATCGTGGTATCACTGGAGCAGTGCAAACCAGTTGAAGCATAACAGTAAACCTACCATCTCAGCTTTGATTTTGAGGGATTTATATCTCAGCCTGATATAATTTCCAAAGACAAAATATATAATGGATTAATTAATTCATGTCTGTGCTTAAAAGCTTGATATTTACTTATTTGTTAATAAGTAAACTAATTTAAATGTTTGAAATCTTTGTGTTTACTTCTTGGTTAATACATTTGAGGAGAAAGCACTATAGGATGATTTAAAAAAAAAAATCTGTCCCCCTGTGTCAGAAGCATGCTCATGTGATGTTGGTGACAGCTGGATGTGAAGACCGGGACTGAGTACAACCTGGATGAGTTAATAAGTTATCTTAAAGTCTCACCTAAGGCAGAAAGAGTCCTTCTTAAGTCAGGTCCACTGAAATTTGCTTCACAGAGTGTGCAAAATGACACTGAAAGCCAAGTACAATGTTGCTTATGGACAGCAAACACACAGGAAATAACCTCTGATGCTGCCATAGAATTAAAGCAAAACAGGATGCAGAAAGGTTTAGTGGGAAAGATGACTCTGCAAAAAGGAAACTAAGCCTTATTTATAAAGCAAGACTCATGACCTCTCAGGGAGGGAGAACTCAGCCTGTCATTTTCTACCACAGCTAAATCACGCCACATGAGCAATCAGTGTATTATTTCCAAAGTTTTCAGGCTAATTTGCAATTGCGACATGAAATTTCTTCAAATGCTACAAAAAGTGCATTCCTCCTTCAGGATTACATCCTGCACATGCCAAATCTGAAGCTACAAACCCAATCTGTTTTGGACTTATCTGAGCATTAAAAACAAAAAAGGGACCACCAAACAATTTTCTAATAAAACCGTTCACCAATTTCCAGGAAAAAAAATCATTTGGGCTAAGGTCAATGTGGGAAATTTCAAGCCAAAATGTGAGTTTCTGAGCATTACAGAAGTAATGGTGAGCAGCAATTTAAACTGAAAGTCATTCTGAGAGACAAAAACACTAATTCCAAAGTTCATGCTGATTTTTGCCTCCACCATGGAGAAAAGTCTACTAATTTTTCAAAAGGGAAGAGATGTTCTTGAAACTGGTCATGCTGTATCTCTGCAGCAGAGCTTTCCTGAGAAGTTTGTCAAAATCAGGCAAGGGAAGAGGGCAGGGTTTTTTAGATGGGATTTCTATTTTAGCACAAAATTTTATAAATGCGGAAACACTATGAAAAACTCATTGTGAAAATGTTTTTTGTCTCACTAGATCCTGACAGTGACTTTGCCTCACAGCTCCTTGCCTGTTCTGCTAATCTGGTTGGAGAGGTATATCAGTCTGAATTATATGAGGAAAGAGGCATTTGGAAAACTGTTTACATTTTTTTTGTTTTTAATTGAAGTTATTCTTAAAGTTAAAAAGAGAAATAGCTGTGTGAAACAAAAATATTAACACATAGATGAAGTAACCTTTATATGGGCACCTTTCATCCTATGAGATTTATGGACAGCTTTGCTCCCTGTTCCCCAAGGAACATTGTGTGCCACCTGGGTTTCCAACCCCACCCATCATTTGAGAAATCCTCTTGTATTGTCGAATGTTTTGATGCTATCTAAATGCAAAGGATTTCTCAAAATTATGCATATTAAGTAGCACTGAAATTTCCTGTTTACAATGCTATAAAACCAAATTCTGAGGTCTCTGTGCAAACCAAATATTGACTTTTAAGCGTCATGGAGCAGCTATTGACCCAAATTGGCATGCAAGGAATTACGCATCTGAATCTAGATGTGGGCTCTGTGTCACAGCTTAGCTGCACCAAAGTACCTTAAAGAAATTACCATCATAACTGCATGAAAACAGAGATTCACAGCCTTCAGGAGACTTGTGCTCTAGACACACTGCTGATACTGTCTGAGTCTCCCTTTGCACGGAGAGCTGGCTCACGTGGAGACACCAAGGGTAGAAACTTAAACAGAGAATCTTGAGAGTATCAGGAGCCAAATCCCATTGCGTCAGGCCCAGCAGGATTCTGCAGTGCCCTATGGCAGGTAAATTTGCACATAACACACACTTTATTTTAAAGTTTGGACAAGTCTTGCCCCACTGAGATCAGTGTTGATTGATTGAACATCACTGAATACGAGTGCCTCAATGTGCACCACCTTGTGCACTGGTGTCACCTGTATTATACCTGCTCTCCACAATTGCCTGGAGCCACGTGGGGGACAGTCTCTTCTCCCAGTGAACAACAGAACAAGAGGAAATGGCCTCAAGTTGCACCAGAGGAGGTTTAGATTAGCTATCAGGAAAAATTGCTTTACTGAAGAGGTGATCAAGCACTGGAACAGGCTGCTCAAGGAAGTGATGGAATCACCATTCCTGGAAGTGTTCAAAAAACATGTAAATGTGGCACTTAAGGATGTAGTTTAGTGGTGGTTTTAGCTTGGCAGTGCTGGGTTAGTGCCCGCTCCAACTTTCATGTTTCTGTGATTCTATGAATACTTTATATATAAAACCCCAGATATTTGTGTGTGTAAATACGTTTGCATATCTATATATATACATGTGCATAAACACATATGCAGCTCCCTGCACTGGTTTTTGTCTGAGATTGCATAGAGCCATGTTCACTGGAAGTATCATGATGATACCACTTCTTTCTGATTGTTACTGGACAATTGAAATGATGATGATAATGGATAAATGCAAATATATGTATTTCATGCCTTAAAAGAGTCAGCCTCACGAAGTACAGAAGTAATGGAAAAAACTTATGTTAAGCCTAGGAAACCATTTAAAATGTATTGCTAGATGCTTGCAAAGACATCATTGAATAAAGAAGGTGATTGATTTAGGTCTTGATTTTGAGAAAGAAGGTCCTGACTAAAAAATTCAACTGGGATTCAGATGAAAAATCTTCTTTTTAAATTCTTTAATAAAATCTAAAAATTATGAAGTTAATTAAGTTTAATAAAAGCATAAATGTCAAAGAGTAGGAAGGAAACATTGATTTGAATGAATATAAATCCAAAAGGAATGACAAGAATGTAATAAAATACACAAAACAAAAAAAATAATGGACAGATGTTCAAAGACAATATTGTTTTATGTAAATTGAGGCTAAAAGAAAGCCATTATTGGTAGAAGTCTGTTACTTGATGGAAGTTGTGGAATTGTCAATAAACAAAACAGGTAACAGCTAGGTCCAACAGTCATTCTTGTTGTATATTGAAAAATAGTAGTAATTAGGTCATTCTTAGTAATAGTAGTAGTAATTAGGTCATTCTTAAAATTTCAGTGTCCCAAAACTGCTCTAGAATCTAGACATTTTAAAACCCTTATACGTTTATTTGACTTGTATACAAGATCTTCCAAAGAACTTTCTGGAAGGTAATGTCAATATTCTCTGTCATCAATTCCCAGGAGACTGGCTGGGAGGCAGGGACTGTTCTCATCCAGCACTAGACACCTCTTTCAGATTTTTCACCTCTGGCCTGACCATCCTACATTCCTTTTACAGTCAACTGAGACATAGAGGCATTTCTAGAATGAAATTCATCTGACTAAAAGCTGACATCTATAGTTGCGAGATTCTGGTAAGCATTATTTATTTTCATTGTGTAAAAAGATACCCATGGCTTTAATAAATATGACCAAAAAAAAAAAACAAACCCACAAAAACAAAAACCATACAAATGTAAGGGGGAAATACTAAAAACAAGATAATAATAACAACTAGGATTTTGTATTAATGTCATTCCTATTATGCAAGCTGCCTTCTGCAAGTGTCTGTCTATCCTGACTTTAGCTGACTCTAAAGGGACTAAAGGTGCTTGGACTACTAATTCAGATACATCTGTTTATACTGTAAAGGATGGCTTGGGCTGAAAGTGGTATTTAAAACCAAAAGTATGATTAAAGAATTGGGAAAGACACCTTACAATAAGAAACTCAGGAAGTTCAATCTATTTTGATTACCAAAAAAGGCCAAAAGTTAACTTAATCACAGGGTTAATCTCAGTAATGACTTCTCAACCTGTCCAGCAAAGATAGAACAAAAGGCAGTGGCTGGAAGCTAACTCAGACTACAAACCAAACATAATTATTGTCTGTGACAACAAATTACAATTACAAGCGTGGCTGCTGATCCTTTAACTAAAGAACCCTCAAAATCAAATTTATAAAAAAAATACACTGCAAATCAGGCAATCAATAATTGAGGAAGGGATGTAGCTTTCTCTGTGCCAGATTCAGGCCAGTGTCTCACACTGGCCAGTAATCTAAGAATCTATAAATCCACTACCCAGGAGTTTTCCTATTTTGATCTGTTTAAAGAAAATGTTATCTACATGCTTATTGTGGTGACATTGGATCACTGTTATATGCATAAGGTTCAAAGCAGGTTAATTACCATTTTTTCCAACTCCAGCCTCTCATATGATTTGCCACTGGCCTCTCACAGCACTCTTGTTTTCAAAACTAATTCCCATTATCTAAAAGACTTTCCAAAGCAAACACAGCAGTGTAGCACTTTCTAATATTTATTTTGTATTCTCAAAGAAGAGGCAATAGTGGTGGGAGTTTTTTTTGGGGGGGAAGTTCTTCTATAAAGGTAGGTGTATCCACTGTAGTTTTACTTAGTCCAAGGACTAGGTTCATGGGCCGAGGGCTTTGCTTTGTAACTCCTGAATATGCAGTAGGTGGTTTATCTCATGGGAATTAGGTAAAGGCCTTATTTTAGTAGCAGCGAAATCTGCTTCAGTGCCTGACTGCAGCAGAAGATGGCAGATGAAAAGGGGTTTCATTTACTAAGACAAAGATGCATGGTTTCTAAGGTCACTGTGATTCTCCCTCTACCCTTCTTTCCTACATAATTTGGAAAAAAAAATAAACTCAAACCAGAACCTTCTCCTGTGGAAGCCTGCCTCTTGCTTTGCTGTGCTTGACTGCGTGGGGAGCGGCCATCACCCATTCCCTGAACCTGTGTGCTAGGGAAGGTGAACTCGGCAGTGCTGGGAACAGCTTGGTGGACATGTGCAGCACACCGTGTGCGTTCACAGCATTATCACCCACCCAGATTAGCAGCTGAGCACTGCTGCCTGCAGACACCAATGCCTGCAGGTAAATACGGGCTTTGCAAGATATGGTTGAGTTGCTGACTCCGTTGCAGGCTCCTTGCCTGACCTTGGGACTGCAGCGCTGTCTGCCTCTGTGTTTAAAAAGTTAAGATAATATTACTTGTCTGCCTCACAAGGATTTTGGGAGGTTAGAGACACTGTTTATTCAAGCTAGATGTAAAGTGTTACAGCAATGAGAGATATGTAAATAGCTAGGCTCATGAAACCCCAATTAAAGCAGTACCCATCTTGCTAGAGGAAAGCACATGAATGCCCATCAAGCCCTGCAGTGTCCCAGGACAGCTCACACACCATTTCCCCCTCTCTGAGGTAAGGAAACCCCATTGGCAAAGGTGCCTCAGAGGGGAAACCTGCAGTGAGGGAGCACAGAGCACTTCATAGCACAGGTTTTGCTGTGATTTACAGTCTTGTGCTTGGTAAGGAGCCATAGCTGAGGGATAGCTTGTCCCATTAATTCCAGTCTTGGCTGACCAGTGGAGCTGGGTAACGATGGGGAGCAGCAAAGGCCCCAAGGTGCACTCAGAGGCCTGGCTGCCTGTGACAGACACCCTCAGGAGCACATGCACATGCCACATGCTGGATGCACACAGAAGGAGGTTGCTTAAGCAGGGCTTTACAAATATTTTCAAAGTGCTTTACAAAGAATTCATTAATAGATGACATATTTTTGCTAAAGGCACAACCAGCTCAACGAGATTTTATTACAGGTGTAAATAATATCAAGAGAATTTAAGTGTGAGCCTTGTTTCTCTGCTCTTAATCCCTCCTCCTGCTGACATGTTAAAGGTCTGCTTAATCATCCAGCCCTTTCCTCCCAAATTCACAAATGCTTCATCCACACTTACTTATTTTACAGGGATTTATACAAATGCCAGCAGGTACCTAGCAGTGCCCTACAGGTTTCACAGCTCCAATGAAAAAACAAACAATGCTACAGCCCAGATGTGACCCAGCAGTGCAGTTTAACCCATTGAGGAGACAAAGCAGCAGCTTAGAAAGCCAGCCCGGACATTTTTAACCCGACAGTGGAAGAGCTGAGCACTTAGGGCTGGAGAAAGGCCAGAAATGTTGGGAGGGTTGGGGCACGATGAGCCCAAACACATCTGCAGAACTCAAACACATCTGCACGGGGCTCAGCCTGCCCTGTCCCTGTGGAGCCGAACTTGGGGAGCCCCTAGGACTAACACTCATGGTGGGAACTCTTGGGATAGTGACGATGTCTCCCAGGTGCACTGGCCACACGGGACAGAAGGAGGGACCTATTGTGGGGAGACGAGACACGGACAAGAATCCCCTGAGTTTCTGAGGGATGCAGGATGGGGGGTGCAAGTAGTGGGTCACCAAGGAGAAGGGGTCTCTGCGAGGAGCGGTGAGATGCAGCCGGTGGAAGCGCGCTCCTCGGGGTTGGGGATGAGTGTCGGGGCTCTCCGG
>VWZP01001756.1:215924-225924 GCA_013396995.1 Dicaeum eximium
GACGCACGACGGGGCCGTGCGGTCCCCGGGCCGGCTGCTGTCCCCCAGCACCCCATCCTCATCCCAGTCCCCTCGACTCGGTGCTAAACCAGCCCGAAAGTCGCGCCGCCTCGCAGTGTCGCTCCTGGCTGGCTGCGAAGAGAGCGCGGCTCACGTTGGGCGGAGGAGCGGTGTCCCGGCGGTGTCCCGGCGGTGTCCCGGCGGTGTCCCGGCGGTGTCCCGGCGGTGTCCCGGCGGTGTCCCGGCGGTGTCCCGGCGGTGTCCCGGCGGTGTCCCGGCGGTGTCCCGGCTGCCTGCCCGCCGCAGCGCGGTACCCCCCGCCCCCGGAGCTTTCCCGGGCGCTGCCGTCCGTCCCGGCCGTGCCCCAGGTGCCGCGCCCGATTCCGTGCGGAGCGAGCGGAGCTGGCCGCGGGGAGCTGGGGCAGCTCGTAACCCCGCCGGAGGCTTCACCGCCAAAGTTGCTTTCCCAGGCGAATGGCAGGATCCCTGTCTTCCCCACGGGCATGGATTTCCTCAAACAAAACCCAGCTTGTTTCTCGGGGCAGAGTTCCCGAGTCAGCACGCAATTGCTCTCACGGTGTCGCATCGCCGAATTGCTATTATTCAAAAGACGAGAAAACTACAATATTTTATTACCGTCGTAAATGCATACGTGAACTTATTGTAAAAGTAAAACATTTTTCTAGGAGGATCGTGAACCAAAGTATTTCAATAAATGCTTTTTTTCCCGTTTGTTTCTTAACTGAAATACCAGGCAATGCTCAGAACAAATATATGTATTTGTTTAAACCCCTTTAATTTGGTTTTCTGCTGTCTTAAATTGTACTCTCGAGGTTTAAATCTGGCTAAATCCCACTTGCTTCATTGGAACTGATGGGCTAAATTTACATGGAGCTAATCTAGGCTAGTAAAATGTTCAGGCTTTGGCTTTGGACCACATTTGAACTGAAAGAAGACAGCATTGTCCTTTTTTTTCTCTCTTTTGTTTTTATTGTTCTTGCTTTATTTGTTTTATGCTGCTTCCTGTTTTGTTTTGTGGGGTTTTTTTTTAAGGCAAAGGACCAAATATTACTGCTAAAAAGAAAACTTGCTATATTGCAACCTGTTCTATTTTCCCCCAACACACTTGTGATTTCTGTTTCTCTCTTCCAGTTCTTCCTGTGTTCAGTTTATGTGCCGATGTGCACAGAGAAGATTAACATCCCCATAGGTCCCTGTGGAGGCATGTGCCTCTCTGTCAAAAGAAGATGTGAACCTGTTTTGAAAGAATTTGGGTTTGTCTGGCCAGACACCCTAAACTGCAGCAAATTCCCACCCCAGAATGATCACAACCACATGTGCATGGAGGGCCCTGGAGACGAAGAGGTTCCCCTTCACAGCAAGACCTCCTTGCAGCCTGGAGAAGAGTGCCACGGCATGGGATCTAACTCAGATCAGTACATTTGGGTGAAGAGAAGCTTGAGCTGCGTCCTCAAGTGTGGCTACGATGCTGGTCTGTACAGCAGGTCAGCTAAGGAATTCACAGATATCTGGATGGCCATATGGGCCAGTCTTTGCTTCATCTCGACTGCCTTCACAGTCCTGACCTTCCTGATTGATTCCTCCAGATTTTCCTACCCGGAGCGGCCAATCATATTTTTGAGCATGTGCTACAATATTTATAGCATTGCTTATATTGTGAGGCTAACTGTGGGCCGGGAAAGGATATCCTGTGATTTTGAAGAGGCAGCAGAACCTGTTCTTATCCAAGAAGGTCTTAAGAACACAGGATGTGCGATAATTTTCTTGCTGATGTACTTTTTCGGGATGGCTAGCTCCATCTGGTGGGTTATTCTGACACTGACGTGGTTCCTGGCCGCGGGGCTCAAGTGGGGCCACGAAGCGATTGAAATGCACAGCTCCTATTTCCACATCGCAGCCTGGGCCATCCCGGCGGTAAAGACCATCGTCATTTTGATCATGAGACTCGTAGATGCAGACGAGCTCACCGGCCTCTGCTATGTTGGGAATCAGAACCTGGATGCGCTGACAGGCTTTGTTGTAGCTCCACTTTTTACCTACCTGGTCATTGGGACTTTATTCATTGCAGCAGGACTCGTGGCCTTATTTAAAATTAGGTCTAACCTCCAGAAAGATGGAACTAAAACAGACAAACTGGAAAGACTGATGGTCAAAATTGGGGTCTTTTCAGTGCTGTACACCGTCCCAGCAACGTGTGTCATCGCCTGTTATTTCTACGAAATCTCCAACTGGGCCATTTTCCGCTATTCGGCCGATGATTCCAATATGGCAGTGGAGATGCTCAAAATTTTCATGTCCCTTCTGGTGGGTATTACGTCAGGTATGTGGATCTGGTCGGCCAAAACTCTGCACACGTGGCAGAAGTGCTCCAACAGACTGGTGAACTCAGGGAAAGTGAAACGGGAGAAGAGAGCAGATGGCTGGGTGAAACCTGGGAAAGGGAATGAGACCGTGGTATGAGGAAAGGACAGCATCCTGCTGGTCTGACTGCTCTCCTGTGAAGGACTGATCATGTGTAAGCATCGCTGTGTAAATGTTGGGAGTAGAGTAGGGGGATGGTTACACAACCTCTGGAGATGGGAGGAAAAAAAAAAAGCCTTAAAGAATAAACAGCAAAAAATCATGCTGAAGATACAATAGCCATAAACCATGCTGCCCAAAATAGGAGAGCCCAGGGAGGCTTTAAAAGCTGTGAAATACCCAAACATGCTATCTTATTTTTTTTTTTTTTAAGCAGGATGCAATTACTGAAGTCTTGAAGTCTTTAGAAATGGAGGTGCTGTAGTCCATAGCTGTGGGATGATGTTTTCCTTTCATCATCTTAAAGCTGATGGAGGCAAAGCAGTCCAGGGCCAAATTCTGGGCTTAATTAGGGTCCAGTTACCAAGTTACCAGAAGATGGAGCACCCAGGACCTCAGTCAGATGTCTCAGGACCTCAGTCAGATGTCTTCTTTCCAAGTTCAGCATTGAGAAGGAAATGCTTGATGAGGATTCTGAATTTATGCCCTGGGGAATTCTGGTGTTCCAATACACTGTACAATTCAGGCAGGGATCATGTCCTGAAACAAATAGCAAATGGACTTTCTAGGTCTTACCTGTGATGAGTAGGATTTAGTGAGGTATTAGTGAGGATGACTTTTCAGTCTTCTAATGGCCTAATAATGATTTTGACTCATTATTTTTGCTATTTATAACCTGGTCTGAATGGAGAGTTGATTCTGCCTTGTGGGAATTTAAACCTCTCTGTGTTTCTTCCCACCTCAGTTATTCTGTGGTCCTACCAATATTTATAAAATCTGAAAGCTTTACTTTAGGCCCTCCTCAGAAGTAGAGGGATCAGCTCAAAGTGGGAAACTGGGTATGGTCTTCTGCATCTATTATCATTATCCATCTGCCTCCATTCCTGCCCCTTCAGGTGCTCCTGCTATTTCTAGCAGACCATTTTATTCTGCTGCATTTATTAGCTTTAAAAAAAGTCTTAACTACATAGTGTTCCTTACTCCAGGAAAGAGAATAATTAGTTGAAGGTACCTTCAAACAATGTCATGTTTCTCCAAGCAAACTTACTTGTCTCTCTCTGGAGACTCATTGCGTGAAGCAATTAAGTCTTAATGTATTTCATTCATTGTGATGGTATCTCCTCTGTAGACGCCAGTCTGGGGAGAAGCAAAATGTTAAATTCTTTGGCAACCTTGTGTTCACACAGATCAGTTGTATAATTATGTGTGTCAGTTGCAATTAAAAGAACATTCTCAGCCCATGACATTGCAGTACAGTTGACTGCCTCACAATGATGCTTCAAGTGCTCACTGACAGCTTTGGAGACTTTTTTTAATGTATATTTACACACAGAATATGAGCAGGCATTCAGTCGTCAGGAGCAGCAAAGACCTCTCTGGTTTTTGTAAAGGGATCCAAGAAATCCAGCTTCTTGGTGAATAACGTTTCAAAGAAGCCATTGCATTTCTTATTCTTTTATTTGAGGAGGCACTGGCTTGTGCTTGTGGGGAGCTGAATATAGTGTCAGGGGCCTGCCTGTAGGAAAGGTGATGCAAATACAAATATCCTAGAAGCACTTAAGAGAACGCTGTTATGATGCTCTATCCCTTTGAAACACGTTTGATTTTATCTATGTGCCCCAAGCTTTTGCTTCCTTTGTTTGTGTGGAACCTGATCAGCTGCAGAGCATCCCCCTGGTGCCCCAACTCTCATGATCTGCCTGGGCAGCTGAGAACAGATGCTGCTTTATTAAAATACTTGCTTTCCACACAGGTGCCCATGTGCTTCCCAAGCCACAGTTCACTCCAGCTCTGGAAGGGAGCACTAATCCATCCCAGAAGCATGTATTGTTTCAATGTCAGTGTCGAAACATGTGCTAGAGAACTCTTTTTTTTCCTTTACAAACAAAATCCAGACCCCAGACAAACCCTAATGGCAGTCTTTGCGGTTGGGCTCCCTCTCCAGCAGAACAAGTGACAACTTGACACATTCTGCTCAAGACACACAAGCGCTGTCTTGGCCAACACCACATTCCAGCTGGGCCTTTTCACCCTCTCTATAAAGTCTCTCGCTGTTAGTGTTGTGTTTGGATCTGGTTATTCCTTTGTGGACAAGGAGTTTTGTAAGTGTGAGATCTTCAGATGGCTGAGCTTTCCCATCATGCAGTCTTTCTGCCGGCGCAGTGGGGAATGTAAAGTCAGCAGCTGTATGTTGGCTTTCAAGGAGCAAGGATGCAGTATGACCCTTTTTTGTAACCTAGTATTTGGTTGTGCCAAGTTATCATGTTCACTCAAGGTGTGCTTCACTCTGAAACGCTTTGGATACTCTCCTGGCCAATAAGACCCATGTTTGAGCAGACTGATTCAATAAATGGCATTTTTAACCTTGTTATGTACCCAGAAGTGAATGTTAAATAGTGCCTTTTTATCAAATCCTTGCATCTCTGCCTGTGACCCTGTGAACTGTTGACAGAGGGATGCCCCTGGTGATGTGAGAGACAGTGAGATGGATGAGGATGGCACTGTGTAGCACTAGGAGGGACCTGGAGGGATTCAAAATGAGGTGGGCTGGGGGGAGGCACCAGCTGCTGCTCTTGAAGACACATCTTTCCCCAGCAGTAGGGGGAACACTGTACTGACCCGAAGTGAAATTAGTTGTAGCATCAATTAAACCATTCCATGGATGTATTCACCCACATGGATTCACCTGGCTCCACGTCAGAGCTGTGTAAGTGGGAAAAGACAGCAGACAGCCTAAAATCTGGCGCTTGCGAAGAAGAGCGGGTATCAGCAACTCTTAAGTTCTCTCATTTCAACATTGTTACGAGCTTAAAGCCAAACCCGGTGTGACTAATCCTGCCTCGGAAGTGCAGTTGCTGTGGTTATACAACCAGAAAGGTTGCAGGCGTTTCCTTCAGTCCCTGCTCCCAGCTCCCCCCTTCAGCACTTGGCACTGCAGGTTTCAGAAGTGTCTGCCAGAGAGGTACAAGCTTAGCTCTTACATCAAACAGACAAGTTAGCTCCTTTCTCTGAATTTTAAGGAAATAGACACTGATTATTTTGGGGTGTACAGAAAATATATCTACTTCAATGTATGTACTGTAAATTTCTAATTTATCACTGTAAAAAAACCAAAACAACTTTGCTATTTAATTTTTATATCAAAATAAAATCTTAACCTCTGTGGATAACTAAAGAATTCCTGGCAGCCTTCACATTTTTGGTGAGTTTGTTTCTTAAATAGGCTTCAGCATTGTTGGAAGTGCTTTTTTCCCCTGAAGGAAGAAGGACTGAAATGCTCAGGCTGTGGTGAAAGGATGCTTTGAATGGGTTAATCCAGCATGGTTTGGATCTAATAACTGAGAACAAGACATCGTTGGGCAACAGTGAAAGTATGTTCATGTTTCTGGACATGGGGTGGACAGAAACCCTTCCAAAGACAGCACACAGATCCTGGGTGCTGGCTGGGGCTGCAGCTGCAGGTTTGGTGTTGCGGAAGCATGTCCTCAAATCCCAGCTGGAAGGCAAGGCAGAAACACGGCCCGCTGCTGCTCTAGCACTGCTGTGATGTGGCTCTGGAGAAGAGCAGCACCTCCTGTAAGGCTGTTTTTCTTTCAGGTGTTATGGAATACGTACATCCAAAGCGTGAGGGTTCAGATCCAGAGCGTATGGTGGAGGAGGGCAGCATCACCATGGGTCTGCTCAGTATATGGGAACTATTCGTGGCTTTTGGAAGGGAAAAATCTTAATCTTAGTAACCTGCTTGAAATGAATTCGTTCCTATGGGTGATTTCAGTGATTTCAGCCCTTCAGAAGAGAGATTCAATTGAATGTTTACATTTTCTAGCAATGGTTTTCTAAAAACTAAGGCTTATTAATGCTCTACTTTTCATTCCTGTTTGTCATTTCTGTTCACTGTTGTGATGTATGGGGACAGCAAGGAGTAGCCTTTTGTGCGTATCCCTCACCAGTTTCTTTTGACACTGAGAGAACAGTATGCAATATTAATTATTTAAACCCACTTAATTGTCTCCATCATGAAACAATCTGTGTGTGGGATTATTTAATTAGCAGAATGTTATTCTAATGAGAACCTAAATCAGACTAGAGTGGATAATAGTGAGGGTATGCTATATAAAAAAGTAGCAACTATCACCTGTGTATCTGTAGCTAATCAAGTTTTGAAGAGCAGCATCTAAAACTGGTAATTATGAGTGATTTGCTCATGCCTTTGGCAGCTCATCATTGTAATGTTCTCAGGCTGGTGATTAATGTGATCTCTCAGACTTATCCTAATGACTCTTTAATAAAGCTACTGTTAACTGTAACAAACATAAAAGAGCTCCTGGGGGAAGGAGCAGGATCTCCCTCTTGTTCATACCGCCTGAAAACCTCAGGTGTGGCATTCCAGATGGCACTGGCTGCTCGATGTCTGCCTCATGGGTGCTTGCCTTCACACAGATGCCTCACATTGGGTGTTTCAGAGTATAACCTGTGAAGTGACAGTGGATTGCTGGAGTGACTCTGAATGAGCAAGCTGAGCAAAGCTCCCCAAGCCACGGAGATGACAAATCCACTCAGGTTTGCCTGTTGAGGGAAGTATGTATCTGTATGCAATGCTCACAAAAAATTAACATATATGAGAACTTTTTGTGGTTGTTTTGATATTTAGGCTTGGGGTTTTCTACTTGGTTGGTTTTGTATTTTTCTTTTTTTTTGAGTTGTCTTTAAAGGAAGCAAATGTTAGGGAGTTTGTAGAGAAGGAGGCCAGAGTTGTGCTGCCAGCAATCAGGAGCGGCCTAAGCTCCAGTGATGTGAAAATATGGTATCACCAAGTCCCTGGTCTCAGAGTAGTTTCCACCACACCTCCTCCATCCTCAGCCACTCATTCCCATAATGGTGCCACATTTCAGCTCCTCCTTCACTTTGCCAGTACCACTGCTTGTGGCATGGTGCAGGCATCATCCTGCAGAGCTGCTTCCCAAGCCCTCTTGCACCCTCTTCCCCATCAGGCCAGAGCCGTGCCTACCTGTGAGGTTGTAGGAATGGGGGAGAGCAAGGTGACAACTGCCTGGGCGCTTCCAGCTTCTCCAGCCTCAACTGAAACAGCACAGCCTTCAGTAGGGCTGTTGGTAACTCCCTGATTCTTTAACTGGGATGACTGAGTCCAGATGTGAACTGCTCACCTGTAGGTGAACGCCTCTTTTCAGCAGGCTTGGACTAATTGGCTCATAATGTAGGCCAGGAGTTTGCAGCCTCTTTCTCAGTCTAGATTGGTTTACTGGGCTGGAGGCTCTGGTGTGGCTTGTGTGCAGAGCAAATCATCTCTGTGTGCTTGCAAAGCCAGCGCCAGCTGCACCAGAAATGAGGCAGAGCACGGTCCCGGCTGGAGCAGGGTGGTGCCATCCTGCTGCACCTCACCAAGAGGAATGGTCAGAGGATGGGTGCAGCACGGCCAGCTCTCAGCTAATGCTGAGCTGGTGCAATAGATCCCATATCACTAACTATTTCCTGCAGCTGGGAAATGATTTCTGACCAGAGGTCCTGCACGTCCTGGCAGACTCCAGCTGTTGTAACAGCTTTGTGTTGTTAGCAACCAGATGTTTTGTTTTATGCTCTGGGAACAGCCTACCAAACAGTCACCACGGGGCTGGAAGAGCACAAAGGTGGCTTAGAGGGGAGCAGCAGCAAATGAGGACTCACACACTAAGGTATCACCTAGAAACTGTTGTTTTCTTTTCCTAGTTTTTGGGGGAGCAGGGACATCCTGTGTGCCAGATGTTAGGTACAACACCAGAGAAAACAGGTTAAATGCCAAAGACAAATATTATTGTGCCAGAAAGTTTGCTGTAATTTGTAACTTTGATTTTGTTGTTGTGTTTCCTTCCAGAAGGGAAAGTGCTTATTAAGTAGATCCACTTGGAGGGCTCAGAAAATGGATACTTTACTTAAATATTGTCCATGTTTAAATCGAAGGTTTAAAACATTAAAGATAACCAAAACAAAACAAAAACCCCAAACAATTACCCATGGCTCGTCAATATAAATATAAACTGGCAATATAAATATCTTCATCATATATTTCCATCAGCGTTTAGTTAGTTTCCTGTCTGGTTCTTTCATTTCCTGAGCTTACTCTGAAGAAGGGAAAAACATCCTTCCTGCACAATAGATGCAAATTATTCAGCAGACTGCTTCTGCTTCTGCAATATTAAATTTTAAAATATTACTGTGCAGAGAAACAGCCTGACAGTAAATGTTTTAATGGATGAAGTGTTTTCTTCCAAAGCAGCTCAGAAGCACTCTCACTCAAGTACTTGGTAAGGGTTGATAAGCAGAGTACCATGGAAAAGCAGAAATTTGGTTTTTCAGGGATTTTTCTTGCATTCCGAGGTCTTTCGCCTTGCAGCAAGGAATGGCTGACATCTACTGGCAGCTGCACTGTGGCCCCAGCTGCTCGAAGCCTCTCCCAGCCCTGCCCTCCTCTCGTGTCAAAAAGCAGGGCAGGTACCTCAGGGACTGATGGTGAAGGCTTTGCCCAGCAGCACATCCCACCAGCTCTGGGCTATACATTATGGTTTGTACCACGTGCATCAGCTAAGAAAATCACAAGCTCACCTGCTGTTTAATAAATTGAAATATGTTTAGATTAGATATGAGGAATAAATTCTTTATTGTGGTGGGTGGTGAGGCTCTGGAACAAGTTGCCCAGAGGAGTTGTGGATGCCCCATCCCTGGCAGTGTTCAAGGCCAGGCTGGATGGGTCTTGGAGAAACCTGGTCTGGTGGAAAGTGTCCCTGCCCATGACAGGGGGAGTGCAACTAGGTGGTCTTTAAGATGACTCCAACTCAAACTATTCAATTGATTCAAATGATTCTATGTTTCTATTAATCTCTCCTTGTTCGGCCCTGGGCTCAAGGCTGGCATGGTTACAGGAGGGTTGATAACAGTGCTCATGAAGAAAAAAGCCAGACCCGGTAAAGCAGCATGGCAAAAAGGCCAATGGGACATCTGTCCCCTGCTGTGGTGAAGAAAGATGCTCTTGGCAGAGGCCAGCTGCACATAAAGTCCAAAAAGTTTATTTGAAAGACTTAATACAATCTCTTCCTTGGCCTCACACTAGTTATGTTTATAAGAAAAAGACCTGTGGGGATCACAGCAGAAAAGAAAGCCTCCAAGGCTGACAGCCCTTGCTTCTTTCTGCTGCCATTTGGCAGTGGTGGGGAGGGCTGTCAGCTCCAGGAAGAAAGCATAAGGCATTTGCAGAGTCACGCACAAGAGACCCAAAATACAGCTGTGCATCTTGAAAGGAGGGTGCAGGAGAGGCCTGGAAATGGGGGAAGAGGCTTTTCAGAGCAGGAGAGAATATACACACAGACACACAGACACACACACACACACACACACACACACACACACACACACAAATATATATATATATATATATATATGACATCGAAAACATCAGCTGAAGAGGCCC
>VWZP01001756.1:230924-271027 GCA_013396995.1 Dicaeum eximium
GGGAAGGTGCAACGAGGATGGATGGACCCAGGTTCTTCCCAGTGGCACCCAATGCCAGGACCAGAGGTCCTGGACATAAACTGAAACACTGGAAGTGTCACTTGAATATCAGGAAACATGGTGGGTTTTTTTTCTTTTTTCTTGCTCCAAACAAAACCAAACACCAGAAGAGATTGCCCACAGGTGCTGTGGACTCTTCATACTTGGAGATAGTAAAAATCCAGTGGGACGTGGTCCTGGGCAACTGGTTATAGATGGCCCTGCTTGGGCAGGGGCGTTGGAGGAGATGACATCCAGAGATTTCTTCCAGCCTCAACTGTTCTGTGAGTCTGTAACAGCTGCCAGAGACAAGTCTGAAGCTCTGACAGCAGGAGAAATCTTCCATTTCCACCTTGAAAACTGAATTTCTATGATGAGCACAGGACTTCTCCTTACTTCTTTCTTCATTCCACCCTGATCAGAGTGCAAGAGCTGCAAATTCTAGAGCAGCTTCTCATTCCTGAGCAGCCCCTTTCATCTGGTGGACACAGACTTCTTCAATCCCATGTGCAACCTCCACCATGCTTGGAAGAGGAAGTACAGGAAAAAAAAGTCTGCTGTCAGCAGCACCCTGAGTCATGTCTTAAAAAGATCTGTGGGGATCTGAAAACTGAAAACAGGATCACACCTTGTGTTCCAGTTAGCATCCATCATGATCCTTTTACCTTTACATTAATCCAAGAATGAGGAATAATGAACCTATTCTGCTGTCTGTTTAGCTGTGCATAAGTGTTGTTCTACAGGCAGGAACACAGCAACCTTATCCTGTCCCATCCATAGAGGGAACCAAGAGGTGCATTTCTCCAAGTCCTAGTGTGCTTAGACTTTTATTAAATGCTGTAAATGTTCTGTTTGATGGATTGTGATGGATTGTTCTGTTGAAACAACTGAAGAAGTTGCCCCTCAGGAGTGAAAGCATACCCTTATCCCAAGGAACAGGCCTGAACACTTGGAAGGAGAAAATAATTTGGTCAATAAAGCAAGAATGCCTGGAATTTTATCTGGTTTCAGGGTATGCAAATGGAGTCTACAAGCAGAGAGGGACTTCCCAGAGATGCCACCCTCTCATCCTCTCTGTTTTCTGTATTCTTGGCATTCAGCTCCAGACACCCTTTGCTTAGAAGTAAAAATATTTCAGTGTAAGTTCTGATGTGGAAAGGACACTTCTAAGTCTTAAAAATTCTCACAAAAAATGTTGAGGGAAGTTTTTATTGCTCCCAACACTGCTAAAGGAAAGCAGTATTTGAAGAACTGGCATTTCTGACATCTCTTGATTCAAGGTAGTTTTGGGACTATTTTCTCCTGGTTTAACTCAAAGGGCTGAGCATTTTGTAGATTTGTGCTGCTAATTCCCCAACCATGGCACACAGGAGCTCACTTGGCTACTGGTCAGTCAAAGGCAAAATTGTGTTTGGCTCTAAAATCTGCATCCAGTCCCCTGACAGCTGGGACCCTCTGATGGGCGAGTTGACACATCTTCCTCTGCCTGTTCTGTTCCAGCAGCACAAATGTACTCCCTGCCTTGGCTCTGGGCAGATAAGGGGGCTTTGATAAGGGGTCTGGGGTGTCAGCTGCACATGGGACACCTCTGCAAGCTGCCATGCTCACAACCATCTTGTTTTATCTGCATTTTGCTCTGAGTGGTGTGAATTGTGCCTCAGCTAGTTCTTCCATTTGCTGGTGTTTTCACAATGCTCCTATGAAAGTCTGTTCCCAAGCTGTTCTTACTCCCTTTTGCTCTCATATTTTTTAACTGTGTTACTTTATGCAGTTTCTGGGTCTTTTGGGAGAAGGTTCTGAGGCACCTTCTTAGCAGAGCCACTCTACACAGAGACACAAAAGGAGATGCTTTTTAAGTTATTCAAGCCTGTGACAATCTGTGACACAAAGACTTCCTTAGACCTTCCCAGCTGGGGCTTCCAAAGGTCTCTCCCTTCTCTTCTTTGCTACTGAGGGTCTGCCAGGCTTTCTCATCTCCTGCCAATACATGGCTGTCAACTTTTGTACTGGTTCAAAATTTGCCCCCCCCAGCCCTCTTCCTACGCCTACTCAGGCCTTGTAAATCTTTCACAACATTAACTCTACTGTATATTTTTAAAGATTTGTGACCTTCACCTGTAGTTAATCATTCTCCATGGTCTAATTGGTCTCTTTTCCCCTGCAGCACCTTCATCACACTGCCATTGGCTGTAAATTATTTACCCCAAACTAGCAGAGCACTGAGTATCCCTCGAGGCATGCACAGCTCACTCAAAGTTCTGCTCTGGTTTAGACTTCCCAGATTTTCTGGTATCTCATGCAGATCTCCTTGCCCTTGGTTCCATCAGCATTCACTTCTCACTTTCAGTACAGCAGTCTGCTTTGGAAAGGTTCTGGACATAAACTTTGAATTTGCATTTTACACGTTACATGGAAGAGCAAAGTGGGCAGTAGCTTGTGTGGATGGAACAGTGTAGATCATTGGCATGCAGTTTGGGGAGCGTGTTCCATGTAGAATCATTGAATCTTAGAATCATTCCATTTAGAAAAGACCTTTAAGATCATCAGGCCCAACCATTAAACCAGCACTGCCAGGTCATTAAACCACGTCTCTAAGCACCACATTTACACATCTTAAATAACTCCAGGAATGGTGACCCCACCACTTCCCTGGGCAGCCTTTTCCAGTGCTTGAAACTCTTGCAGTGAAGATATTTTCCCCCATATCCAATCTAAAACCTTCATAGAATAACCTGAGATCGTTTCTGCTTGTCCTATCACTTGTTACCTGCGACAAGGGACAGGCCTTCACCTGGCTGCAACCTCCTTTCAGGTGGCTGTAGAGAGCGATAAGATTCTCCCTTCCTCTCCTTTTCCCCAGGCTAAACACCCCCAGCTCCCTCAGCCACTCCTCACCAGACTTGTGCTCCAGACCCTTCCCCAGCTCCATTTCCCTTCTCTGGACACTCTCCAGCCCCTCAATGTCTTTCTTTCAGTGAGGGGCCCAGAACTGAACACAGGATTGGAGGTGAGGCCTCACCAGTGCCCAGTACAGGGGACAATCCCTGCCCTGGTCCTGCTGGCCACACCATTGCTGATCCAGGCCAGGATGCCTTTGGTCTTCTTGGCCACCTGGGCACAGGCTGGCTCATGCTCAGCTGCTGTCAACCATCACCACAGGGCCTTTTCTGATGGGCAGCTTTCCAGCCATTCTTCCCCAGGCCAGTAGTGCTGTCCAGGATTGTTGTGACCCAAAGAGATCTGTGGTAAGAAACACAGCCAGACCCAGAGAGACTGTCCTGTGTCCATGGCTCATGTGCAGCTCTTCATCCAGCTGTCAAACTAAAGAGGACAGACTTAGATTAGATATTAGGAAGAAGTTCTTTGCTCAGAGTGTTGTGAGACACTGGCACAGGCTGCCCAGTAAATCTGTGGATGCGCCATCCCTGGAAGGATGGGGTTCAAGGCCTGGTTCAAGGCCAGGCTGTATGAAGCTGGAAGCAACATGGTCTGGTGGAAACTGTCCCTGCCCATGAAAAGGGGAGCAGAACTATATGATCTTTAAGATCCCTCTCAACCCAAAGCATTCTATGATTCTGTGATTCCATGATCACTGGGGATGACCACAGCATTTGACCTAAAACAGGGGTTTGGAACTCACTCTGGATGCCTGCAAACTAGAAGCTGTTTAATGATTGTTCGATATGATAGATGTTTAATATTTCACTTCCCAGCCCTGCTGTGTCTAAATCCCTTGGTTTTTTCTGTCCATCATGTGAAGGGGTTCCAAGGTGTGCAGAAGGGTTTCTGTGTGGTCACCACACGCCCGCTGCAGGGGGGCTGGGACACAGAGACTCTTGGAGTGCGAATCAGGAGGTGACACCGCGAAGCAGGAATCCTCTAAAGGCTGGCAGGGCGTCGGAGCAGAGCAAAACTTCCCTAAATATGCGAGTTCCTTTGAAAATGTGTTCTGCTGCTCCCACTGGTGCTCTTAGAGAAAGCTGATGCCCTTTCTTTGTACCTCGTGGAGTCTGAAGACCTGTGATGGTCTCCAAGGGCCGGCTGTGGGAGCAGCTCCTGGCTGCCCGGGATGTCGCGTGTGTCACCACTAGGTGTCACGGCTGTCCCACAGAAGCCACCCTGTCCCACAGCCCTGGAAGCAGCCAGGATGCCCCGCTCTTGGCAGCTGTGGGAAACCACACAGCACTGGTAAAATCCCTGGGGAGGAGGCAGAGCCCGAGCCTGGCTGTACCTGCCTCCATGGAGGACCCCGAAGGTGGGAGAATTTAGGGTGTCACCAGAGCCGGGACCTGGCTCAGCACAGCACAATGAGGGGAGGGAATTGAAGGTGCAGGACTGACTTTTCAGAGTGACTTGAAAAATTGTATTCACAAGGCAAACAATCTCATAAACAGGGTCTGCATTCCCCAGATGTCCACGTGTAGTCTGTGCACGTGCTCCCAGAAAATCAGTATTTCTTTCAGATGTCTAATGAGTGTTGGAGCAGGTGCTTCTGGTCACAAGTTTTACACAGGTCCTGCAATGGTGTTATTAAGTCTTAAACTCTTTCCCTTCCTGTGCTCTATTTCCAAAAAGAGGCTTCCCCAGTTCATGTTTAAGCGCTGTGTGATGGTTTGGGCTGGGATAGTTTTTTCTAGCTACTATGGGGCTATGGTTTGGATTTGTGCTGGAAACAGTGTTGATAGTTCAGGGATGTTTTAGCTACTGCTCAGCAGGACTTCCACAGAGCCAAGGCCTTTTCTATTCCTCACCCAGCCCACCAGCAAGAGGACTGGGGGTGCACAGGGAGCTGGGAGGGAGCACGGCCAAGACAGCTGACCCTGACTGACCACAGGGATAACCCAGGCCACGTTTGGCAGACAAAGCTGGGGGAGAGGGAGAAAATGTGGGACATTCAAAGTTATGGCATTTTTCTTCCTGAGTCACATGTGATGGAGCCTTCCAGTCCTGGGAATGACTGAACACCTGCCTGCCCATGGGAATTGGTGAATGAATTATTGGTTTGCTTTTTCTTTGCCTAATAAACTATCTCAACCCATGAGTTTTCTTACTTTTACTCTTCCAATTCTCTTCCCCGTCCCACCAGGGGAGGATGAGCAAGCAACCATGTTGGGCTGAGCTGCCAGCTGGAGTTAAACCATGATACTCTGCTTCTCCACAAAAGGAAAAGTGACAAGTGCTTTACACATTGTAATTTCCACCCAGATCATAAATCCAGCATTTCAGAGATATGGCCCCTAAAAGCATTGCTCCATGGGGTTTATATAATCAGGTGTTCAGCCAGGTTATGCTGGAGATTTTATACAACTAGGCTGTGTCCATGAGGAAGGAGGCAGCTCATTTACTCCATTCCTGAGGCTTTCTCTTCCTTGCTACCAAGCAGCCTGCAGGTCTCCTGCTCTCTTTTAGCACCATCCACATGCCCACATTCAGCCAGCCCTTCTGTTTACTTTTCCAGTGCTGGAGCTGGGATTACCCTCACTGGGAGGCTGTGTGGATCAGCTGCTTCCCGTTGTGATCTGCTTCATTAGTAAAGCTTTTTTGGGGGCTCTGTTTTCAAGATGACATGTGGGAAATGCACACCACCTCCAGTAATGTAAATTAATAGCAATTGAGCTGTATGAGAGATTCCCTGTGAGCTGCTCTGCAAAAACTGTCCTGCAGCACATGTCAGGAGTCATTAGCACATCAGCTGCACCACATCCAACGCTCTGAAAAAGATTTAGGAGGGGCTAATCCCTCCAGTGGCAGACCTCTGTTGGCCTTTGGCAGAGTTACATCATGGGTGAATTTAGCCTCCATTGTCCAACATCAGACAGACTTGGCACCATAGGAATCACGATGACAATGGCAAATGAGCTTGACACGCCTGAGTATCACTTGTTCCCATCCTCCTGTCATTTCAGAGGGAGTTCCTGAGCCCACTCGATTATCAGACCTTGTTTAGAAAACTGAAGTCAGCACAGGGAGCACACAGTGGGCTGCATCCTGGCATAAGCCTGCAGGCAGCGTGGCAGATTTTCTGTCTTCTAATTACATACATCATTTCTGGTGACAGCTCCATGATTTTTATTGTCACTCAAGAGTCACTAAATGGGCTGACTGCTATGGCTTATTGTGATTTGGCATACAAGGACAGGAACAGCAGGCTGTCATTTCTCAATGCAAGCACAGCATACATTCAACTTCAATAATTTGTGTTTGCACTTATGGCATTTTGCCAAGAGTTTTGGTGGACTGCAAGAGGAAATTTGCCACCTTTATCACAGAATGGAACACCAATTTGGGTGTTATTTGTAGCCCTGGTGAGGGGTGACCATCAGCCAGTCATTTTATCTCACTGCACCTCTGAGCATCATTCCTCCTTTACACCACCTTTTTATCTGACAGGATATCTTTCTTTTTCTGCTTGTAAAGAGCCTGGTGAGGTCTCAGCTGGGGCCACTAAGTGTGTCAGTGATCTGACAGAGAGCATAGCAAGCTCCTCTGATTTGGAAGCACTGTTGGGTGTTTGTCTCATGTCGGAGCCAGGATCCCAGGGCACTATCTTTGTGTGGAAACAAGGGATTTTGCAAATCTGTTTGGATGACTTCACATGGGAAATGCACAGAAGTCAGCATTAAAGGGATAGGAGAAATGAACAGAGCTTGCTGTACTCCACTCAGGGAACAAATTGTCAGAAGTCTGCAATTAAATTTGCAGCAGGAAGCCTTCTGGGGTAGGGTTGCTTTCTACATCGAATACTTGACAGTTAAAACTGAAGTCTGTTGAACTTTGCTGCATAAATATACATGTGTTTCTTTCCACTTATGAGTCATACAGCCCATTTTACTTATTTATGTGAGACAAAGCTTTAGGAAATGATTTAGAAAGCAGAAGTGTGGCCACTGATGATGCTAAACATACCTTTCTACAAGAAAACACAACAAAATATTTGGGAAGAAATGTATTTTACATGCAGACTGTGTTTATTGATTTTATGACAATGTAACTTGACCAGGATAGCATTACATCTTTAGAAATTAGTTATGCCATTGAAAGGCAGCTGGTCTTCACATTAAGCAAACACAATGAAAAATACAACATACAAATGCTCAGACTCTCCTCAGGGAGCTGTACTCCAGTGTGGGCAGCCAGTCCCTTCGTGAGTTTTATCATTGCTGATCTAAAGTCCCCGTGCTATTTTCAGTCTGCAAAATCCTACCCATGATTAAAACAAAGTTGTTTTTTTTTTTTTGTTTGTTTGTTTGTTTGTTTGTTTGTTTGTTTTTTAAGGCAGCATGCAGGGACAGAACTCAAAACAACCCAGTAATTACCCAGTTATGATCATGGTTATGGTCTGAGGATTGGAAAAACCTGCTGGTATGAACTTTTTTTGCATGTCTGCTATCAAATCCCAAAAATCTCTCAAATTCTGGTAAACTTCTACTCAACGTCAGCTTGGGATCACTGGTCAAAACTGATTGATAATTGACCCAGAACAACAGATTGTACACAACCATTTATCTGGGACATAAAGAGCATCTTGTAAGCTTCAACTCTCCCAGAGTCAGACTTTTATTTAGCAGGTTTGTTGTTTCTTTTTTTTAAGGGAGTTTACATTTAGGTCATTCCATCCAGTCTGAGGAAAGTATCCCAGTTCCAAGGCTATTGATTATTCTGATGATCTCCCTCTCATTTTTCATTACAAACTTCAGATGTTAGTTTTATCCCTGATGGGAGATTATTAACAAAAAAGCCATTTCAGTTCATCAGAATTTATAAGATGGGAATACTAGACACTAATTGCCACAACCAACATCCACCCACAATCTCAAAAGCAGAAAAATTAAAATGCAGCCTCAATTAATAATGCCCACAATGTATGATAAGCAAAATTGCCTGCAACATGTGGTCTACAAGCATCTTTTGAAGCTGAAACTGTGTCATGTTTGTCTAGAACCTCTTGATATGAGGGTGTAAATTTCTGGAGAGTCTGCTTCACCGCCTGTCATGATGTGGATTGGCCTAATTCCCTGTGAGAATGAGAATTAGAATTAATATTTGAACATTTATTGATTGTGAGAGAAAAGCAGCTGGGCAGATCATGCTCAAGTTGCATTGCTAGAACTGCTGGGATGGGACAAGCCTTGCCAAGGAAATAGGACCTCAAGTTTGGGATGAATGTCTTTCTTGGGAGCTTCTCAAGTGAGAAGACCTATTTAATGAGATATCCAAGGTCGGAGCTGAAGGATGGAGTCAGGTGAGAATGAAGGCAACAACAGAGGTTTTGCACCACTCCACAACACCTATGGGTAATCTTTCTATTTTCCAAAGGACAGAGTTGCTCTGTGGCCACCATGACCATAGAGAAGACTGGAAATTCCTTTTCTGGCAGTTCAGGCTGCAGTGCTAGACAGCTGGTGTCACAGAAATGTGAAATAGGAGCCTTGGACAGGGTTTGTGTCTTCCTTCCATTATGACTATGGTTTTTTAATTCATTTAGCCATATTGCCTGCTTATCTGTGGGATTTTCCACAATGTCTCTGAGAAAGTTGCACAATAGACACAAGGACCCAACAACCCAGATCAAGATGCTCTGTCTCAGAGAAAACCCCTCCAATGACAGCCTTTATAACATCATTGTGTGAGAGAAAAACAAGCAGCACTCACTATAGTAAACAAAGCTGTTAACACAGAAGGACATGGGAAAAAATTAATATCTGAAATAATTTCAGGAGAATTTCACTAAAGATTTATCTGGTTTATACACTTACTCTGGGGAAAAAAAGTTCAGTGAAAACATTTGTATCCAGAGATGACATTCTTTGCCAAAACAGCCCTGGCTTTAGGTATCAGCACCTCCACAACTGCAACTTCAGCTGTGATGGGAAGGAGACTTACTTTTTTAAATGCAAATGTATACACATAAACACATATTTTACCCATGTGTTTTTCAAATAAAGAAGAAAGGTTTCCCACATGCACAGTAGAAGACTCAGGGAATTCAAGGCTTTCCATGGCAGCTGCTTTTATTTATCCCTGTCACACTTTTGAAGGTGTTGGTTTCATCTTCAGGTTGGTGAAACTGTGAACATTTTTTTAAGTTGGAAAAAACTTTCTTGTACTGAATTTTAAATATAGCTCATATAGCTCATAATCCATCTCATTTATATGGGAATGAGCTGGAAGTTCAAATTCTGACTGTCACTGAGGGTCCATGCTACACTTTGTGGGCAGATATGGGGCCAGCTGTGAGCACAATGCACCCAGCAATTTCCCCATCTGCTGCCCAAGTGCCATGTACATCACCCAGAAGATAGGCTGGACTATCCCTGAGCTATTCCATGTGTAAGTTTGGGACAGCCTTCAAGAGCACCTGGCAGCCTATGAAATGCTGCATTGATGTATCAACACCTTTGGAAGCAGAGGGAAACCTTGACTGGCACAACAACCTCAAGGCACTGTACAGCAGATGACACAAACCTCAGATGAGAAATTCTTCCTCATGGGGAGATGATTTCGGCTCTTGGAGAGTTCAGTGTGGGGTGTGTTAGTTACCAAAGCTTCCTGCTCCTCCTGCTCCACTTAATAAAAAAAATTCACATTGTAGCACTCTGAGCTTTCATCATTCATCTGCCACTTCCCTTCAACCTTAGAGAAAATTCATTTAATGGGAAGGTTCAGGGCTTTTGCTCTATTACATTTCAGGGGCAGCCAGCAGGAGAGAGATGCAGAAGCCACAGGCATAAGAAGCTTCATGGTGCAGGTCTCCCCCTTCTGTTTAACTCAGAAAAAACTTGAGTACAGGATGTTTCTTGCTTCTCTTGCCTGGGAGAAAAAACCCACATGAAAAATCAATAAGGAAGCTTCTAGCAGGGCTAACCCCAAGCTAGTCAACAGAAGTTAGACTGCTGGCTCTAGCAGTCAGTCAGTCTTGGTGTGCTGGATATTTTTGATTAAATTTCATCTGTACACTGCTGTAGCACCTATACTATTCCCAGATTGTGTGTAGTAATGATGTGCCCTTGGCAGAAACAGGGTTAGGGGACCAGTGGTGGACACATCAAAGGAGCATGATAAATGTAATCTTATTTAATATATTTCTCCAAAAAGGATTTGTTTGGCTCTCCAGGGCCTGTAATTCACCTGAAATGAAAACTCAGACATTCCTGAAGTTTTCTGTACTGAGACTGTAATCTGATTTTCAAGTTTTTTATCAAATTTTGACTACTCAAGAGTGACTGATTAATATTGTTTTTACTTGGTCCTTCTCCCCATCTGTAGGAAGAGCACTCATGATCCATAGAAGTATAAAATAATCTTTTTTTTCTTTTTTTTTGGAAGACAAAAGGTTATCTGCAGCCCAAGTTATCCATCTGTATTTTATTAGAGCAAAGAGACAAAACCAAGATTTCCAGCCAAAATCAACAACCTTGAAAAATACAGTTCTGCTCACCAGCTTAGTCATCCTGCATGTTGCCCATTTGATTGGGTTTTGAGCAAAACAAAGAACTAAAAAGAATAGTGTGTGCTGCATTAGGATCTCTACCCAACTCTGCAAGGGAAGCCAGAGAAAAAATGACTCACACACTGGGAAGAATTCCACCTGCTCCCATCCAAATTATGTTTCCCTGTCAGACTGGAAGCAGCTGATGCACTGGTTCCCATGGGAATATTTTCATCTTGAACAAAATACACATTTAAAAACACTTCCTGAGTTTGTCCTATTTATTGTTTGCATTTTTGTGCTGCCCTCTAACCAGCACAGAACCTGGTACTGCGTGAGCCCTTCTGCACCCCCAGACCTCAGCACTGCTCCCAGTTTTTAAGGAAATTAAAGGTGACTAATGTAAGAAAGGCATTACCATCTCCAGGACTGGGAAAGCCATGGAAGAGATCCCCTGTGAAAAGGGGTTTACTGAGAAGCAGGAACAATGAGGAATGGATTTGCTTGAAGAGATATGCTAAAGACCTTGGCATTCCAAACAAAACCATGCATATAAAAATAGGCTCAGAAGATGTCTACAGTAATGGTCTAAAATTCACTACCTAGAGATACTTCATGAATGCTTCTTCCAGTAATTGAGAATTGATTTTTTTAAAAATTGGTTGATTATGCATAGAAGAATACATAATTATGCATCAGTGCATCCCAGTCCCCACTGCAGACATCTCTTCCTATTCTACCACAAAAATAAATGGAGATAGGAACTGACCATAACCAGGCAGATTTTATAAGCACTTTTTCCAGCTGTTCCTCCAGATGCCTGTGGCTGTGAATCAGCCTGGAACACAGGGAGCCAATAAAGTTGCTCCATTGCATTCCTTTGTTGGTGTCTGAGTGATGGTGAGGAATGGTGGCAGCAACATGTTCCTGCATCACCCCTGATGGCAAGTGAGGGAATTAGGCATGAAGCTGGAATTTGTGGACATGTCTGCACAGACTCATCCAGGCAGATGTGAGCGTGCCTTGCTATGCTATGAGCTAGCCAAGTACCAATAAGATGGATGTGATTTTATTGTGCCAGATCTGTATCCATCTCTATGGATTTCTGTGATTATCTTCTGAGGTCTAGTTTGAATATTACCAATTTGTCTGCATGATCAGCATTTCAGACTTACTTTAAAAATACAAAAATAAAGACCATTTTACATTTTTGGGTAATTCAGAATAGTGCTGTATTCTACAATTACTCCATTTGCTGTTGATGAAAGGAAGGAATTTCACTGGTTCAGTCCTAACAACTGGAATATTGCAGAATGTTCCTACAGAGTTGTTTTTCAAATAAAATTAATTGTATTTAAAAGTGGATCCAATGAGCCTTTAGCTTAAAGCCATGAATCTCTCTGTTCATGGCATAGATTTGAGCCAGATGTTTTACATTTTTCATGCCTGAGTCAAGAGCTGAATGTCTGACTGTTGACCCACGTTTTGGAGTGAATACGTCAAGAAATCCTTTGTAGTAATTGTAGTTTCCTGTCAGATGGAAAAATGTTGTAAACTCTTTCTCATGAACTTCTGTCCCTCACTGGCTCTATTTCCTGTCCAGGACCCTTCTAAGTGGGTTGGCATAGTGACAAGCTTTATCTAACATGCAATCACTGATTAGGAAAAAAGGGAATGTCAGTGGCAGTTCAGACAAACTATAAGGAAACTGCTTTCCTAGATCACGTTTTCAGGCATGTGGTGAAAGACTCTAAATGCAATTTGTGTATCATTCAGGCTAGTGTCCTCAGAGCAGCTATTAGCAAAGATTTCGTTTGTACTTGGCAGTACTTGGATCTCCAGTGTACTTGAGCAAAAAAGGTTTTGTAGTGGTAAATAAGGAAAAAAATTATATCTCTATAAACACAAACACTCTGACTGGGCACAAACAACTCTCTTGTCCTCTCTTAAGATGTATTTAGGGGCTGTTCAGACCATGTGTCTGTCCCCTCCCATTCAATAAATAGCAAGTTGCTTTTATAAATTCCCATGGATAAAATTCATTACTGTACAGACTGTGAGCTCAGGTAATGACAAGGCCATTTAAACCCCTTAGCAGGTTTGGTCTAGCTCTGATCTAAGTTCCAGCTTGCAAAAGACACCAAACAGCTTTGCAGATATAAAGACAAGACATAACAGTCAGCATGGAAAGATCAGATTAAATATTAGGAAAAAAATCTTTACTGTGAGGGTGGTGAGGCCCTGGCACAGGTTCCCCAGAGAGGTTGTGGATGCCCCATCCCTGAAATTGTTCAGTTCCAGGTTGGATGGGGCTCTGAGCAAGCTGATCTAGTGGAAACTGGCCTGGCCATGGCAGAGGTTTAGAACTGGATGATCTTTAAGATATTTTCCAACACAGGCCATTCTATGATTCTGTGATGTTCAGGGAGAACGAAGTTATTAAGGATCTGAGCTTGACCAATGCTTTGCTGGTGTGGAGCCAAATATCAGAACTTTCATCCACTAATTTCTCTTGTCCCCAAAGAGACAATGGTGAGCAGGAAGGTGAAGTAGAAGAATGGAAGAAAAGTTGAAAACCTCCAATAGATATGCACAGGCGTTCAGGACATACTGCAATTACACCTTTTCTAAAACTTGTCACATGGCTTTTATCAGCAAAGCAAAAATGGTCACAAAATCATGGAATACTTTGCGTTGGCAGAGACCTCTAAAGGTCATCTAGTCAAACCCCCTTGCCATGGGCAGGCACATCTTCAACTAGATCAGGTTGCTCAGAGCCTTGACCAATCTGACCTTTAATGTTTCCAGGGATGGAGCATCCACCACCAATCTAGGTACCATCCTCAGTATCAAAATTTTGTTCTGTATATCTAGACTCAACTCGCCCTCTTTCAGCTTAAAACCCTTACTCCCTGTCCTCCTGCCTCAAGGTCTGCTAAAACACCTGTCCCCGTCTTTCCTATACATCCCCTGGAAGTACTGGAAGGCCGTAATAAAGTCTCCCTGAGCCTTCCCCGGGCAGCAATGCCGAGTTTTTCAGTGCGAGGGGTATGGCTGCACGGAGAGGCTCTGCAGCAGCACTCCAGCTGCAGCTGTCGCTGCAGGGCTGGCAGCAGGAGACATCTAGTGGTGTTCGGCTGTAAATCTGGGAATTAACAGCAGCCGGTGCGTGCAGCATCCTCCTGGCTCCAAGTAAGGCTGCCTTGTTCAGGTGCTGCGGGAACAGCTGGGTGCTTTCAGGAAGCATTGGCACTCCTGCTCTTTGCAGCCCCACGACACATATCTGCACTGTGCAGAAGTGAGGTGTTCATGTGCACAGGCTAGAGGGGACAGTTTTAATCTGTATACTTTAGGTATATGTGGAGGAGGAAGTGTACTAGAAACTCGTCTTTTAATGAAGTTGTGAACCGACCTTATCAAAAAGGTCCCTTGTAGTCTTTTCTTACAAAATTGCAATGCTGAAGTATATCATAAAAGCCTGAACTAAAACTAAATAGCTGCTAACAGCACATAAAATTATGTTACTCCTTGGGATGAGACACTGCTGCAAAAATTCAGTGTCACACTCCCAGTAACATCACTACATTTGCCTGTGTACCCCTTTATTAGCCTCTCATGTCAGAGTACCAGACTTAGACAGAGAAAGTTTCACATAATGCCTTTCCCATATAGCTGGAGAGGGGTGGCTCATTTTACTTGTTTGCTTATTTATTCAAAAATTACTTCAAAAATGGAAGTGAGGAGAGCCACTGAAAAGGCTGCATTGGGTTTTTTTAGCTGCATAAAGCATAGCTTTGGCATGGATTTTCAGCACAGCACCTGTTTGGCCTTGATCTAGAAAAGCACAGGAGCCTGGGGCTGAAGTCAAATGGGCACTTATGTGCTTTGCTGAGCTGGGGCCAGAATGCTGAGTGCTTCTCACAGTCAAATCTCTGGCACAAAAACAACACCAAAAGGTCACCAGAAGTTCCAGCTGTGTTCTGAGAATTTATTTCTATACTGCTGGAAAAAAAATTTGAGTGCTGATCAGAAAGCAGTCCATAGGTTGAAATCAAATGCATATGGCAGATTCTTCAGTAAAGTTAATGTTGTATGTTGTCAAATTTGCCCAGAATATCCAGTCTGGCAAACTAGAATTTTTTTAAATTATCCTGTTCCAGAAACATAAACAATTTGACACTTGATTGCCCAAATTGTCAAAACTCATAGAAAAATATTTTTCTTGAAGTCTCTGCTTTTCCTTCTGTTTGTTATTTTTTGAATAAAGAAAGAAAAAAAAAAGCATCCAATTCAAGTTGCATGTTCCAGTGCTGCCTCTTGGATATTATAATATTATAAGCAACACTTTGTTTGGACTGAAATATTGATTTACAATACTAAGAGAATCTCATACCCAAGTAAAAGAAAGTGCCAAACATCAGGGCACCCTAACCCAAAAATTTATGTTATGAGAATGATGTTCTACCAGACCACTCTTAAAAGACCATCCCTCTCTTTTTCCATCTGATGTCCACTGTCCCTTCCCTCCCATCATGAATCATTGTGATTAGGCTGGCTCTGTCTTCCTGACAACCTCCTCACAGGTATGGAAAGGGTGCTATTAGGTACCCCCAAAAACTACTCTTCTCTGGGCTGGTCAAGCCTGTTTTCATCTACCTCCCTTCACACAACATGTGCTCCATGCCCCTGATGATTTTGGTGGCCCTCCTGCTGACTTGCCCAAGTTCATCACTCTTTTTTTTTTTTTTACTGGGGGCCCAGAAACTGGTCACATCACAATATTCCATGTGTGCTCTAACAAGTGATTGGTAGAAAGGAATAATAATCCCTTTCCCTCCAGTATCTTCTAGCTACACTCCTATTAGTACAGTACAAAACGTGTTTGTTTTCACTGCTGCTAGGGCACGTCACCAACTTACATCTGGGTTCTTGTTGTCCTCCAGTCAGTCATGTCCAGCCTGCACCACTGCAATGAGTTCTTCCTTCCATGGGGCAGGACTTACATCTTTGTTCAGTTTTGTAGGGTACCTGTAGACCCATTCCTCCAACCTGTCCAGCACTTTCTGAATGACAGCCCTGTTCCCAAGCATGCCAGCTGCTCTTCCCTTGATCCTCCCCTGGCTTAGGAAACCTGCAAAGCTGATAAGGTACATTCTGTCTTCTCTTCCCGGTCACTGATAGAGATTTTAAAAAGGATACATCCCAGGACAAAGATGTGGCTATCTCCACCTGTAACCAGCTTCCAGGAAGAGTACAAACAAACTCTTCCCTAAGACTCTTTGAACCTGACGGCCCTGCTGGTTATTCAGCCTCAGACAGAAGGTCAGACCTTAAGAACCCAGTTGAAAAGAAGGATGCTGTGACTGTGTCATAAGTCTTGATGAAGTCAAGGTAGACAACACCCTTCTTTCTCCATCCTCAGACCCAGCTGCACCATCTTAGAAGTTAGAAATGGTCTAACACTAAGCAAACCCATAAAATATATATGACCTTTCTCTACTATCTTGCTCCAACATTGAGCCACTTACATGAACAAAGTACTATTGGAACATTCTGAGTTTGTCTTCTTCCAGTTATGAACTTGGTACATAAGCATAGACCTGACACAATGTCAATTTCTATAGTGAGTGAGGCAATTTATTTCACTTAGGAGGCCACTCCAGAGACTCTGAAGCACAGCTGCAGTGTCTTCAACCGAACATTTCTATCTCTTGTATCTCATTAGTGGTGCTTTTTAATGGACCTAAATGTCATGTGATTTGAGGCATTAATTCCATAGTTTGCTTTCCTTTTTAGTTCTTGAAAGAAAAACTGTGCCCTCATTAACAGAAAGGTGGGCTGAGTAGAGAAGCCACACGCCAGGCTGAAAATTTTGAAAGAGAATCACAGAATGGATTGGGTTGGAAGGGACCTGAAAGATCACCTGGTTCCAACACCCTTGTCATGGGCAGGGACACCTTACTCTAGGCAGATTAAATCCTATCCAACTTGGCCTTGAAAACCTTCAGGGATGGAAACTTCTCTGGTCAACTGGAAAAAAACTGGTCTTACTGGAAAATTTAAAAAAAAAAATTAAAAAAAAAAAAGGAAAAATAGAAAGCATAGCAATGAAAGAGGAGAGGGAAAAGAAACAGAAAACACTAGGAAAGATGTCCTCATTCCTGTTTGCGAATAGCCAGCAGCGCGGCGGCAGGGCAGGGCATCCCTCGGGCTCAGCACCATGGCCAGCGCCCGCCGCACCCCGAGTGGGGCGGGAGAGATGCTCAGCTGCGGGGATCTCCCCTCGGCAAGAGGGGAAATACCTCCTCCGCCCCTTCGGCAAAGTCCAGACAGCCCTGGAGCTTTAGGAACATACGGGAGGGACTTAGGTGTGTCTGTGTGCCTGGGCTGCGCTTTCCCTGCTGGGGTGGGGGCGTTAGCTTTAAAGTATCTGCAAGTGAACCAGCTGCACAGAGAGCTGTTTGTAATTCTCTGTCCCCAGTGATTTCTTGTCTTGGATTGAAAGTGCCTGCAAAACTCTTTGGAAATGTCAGGTTACTTTGCTATGACATTTCTGTCTTTTGTTTGTTTTTTTTTTTTTTCCTCCACTTTCGCTGACAGTGGCTTATAACTTCTTGCAGTGCTTTCTCTGGAAGAAAAAGGGGTCCATGAAAAAAGCAGTGGTGGACTTTTCAGGATGTGATCATAAATAGATGTTAGGAATTCATGACTTCTCGATTCATTGCATGCTATTAAATGTGAGAGGATGAAAAGGGAAAAGAAAGGTCTGCAGCACAGGGGACATTAAGACCCCTGAGGGTTTGCTTTATTAAATTCACGCGTAGAGTCCTTTCTAGTTGTTTTTCATTTGATGGTGGATATCACATCTCAGATCCAGCTGCCCACTGGCTTCTTCCCTCCCTTCAAGTGATGGTTTCTTTCATGTAATTTCTCAAGGAATGAAGCTCCTTGTTTTTAAATGGCTACTACTTCAAAAGATGGTAAATCCTTCTCTTAGAGCTTGGGTGTCCTTCCATCTTTATGAAACTCTGAAAATCAACAGGACTAGTGCCATGGGTTAATACAGGGTCTTCATTCCTGAACCCCTTCACAGACCTCCTTGTGGAGACACATCTTGCTCTTGCAAAGACTTACCCATCCATCAGCTTCCTTCCTTCCTTCCACACTTCCACGCTTCTGCACTTCCGCACTTCCACGCTTCCTTCCGCGCTTCCTTACGCACTTCCTTCCTTCTCTTTTTTTACAAGTTAAAGTCTTTTCTGCTGGAGTAGCCTGGAAGAGAAACTTTGGTAGGAGCAAATCAATTTTAATTTGGACATTTGGTTTGGAAATGCTCATGTGCTCTTTGGCAAAGGCTCAATGCCTCGCATTGGTTCTCCCTTTCCACGGGTTGGGCTCTGCCATACATCAACCAAGCATTTACACCCTGTAATTATGCATGAGTGTAAGAGCAGGTGCTTCCAGCTGGCCCCTGCTGCCCTCCCTCTCTGCTCACTCCCCACAGTCCATATGGGAAACTGCCAGGAATAAAGTGATGAGGACATACATCATGGGGTGAACCTGCCCTGGCTCCCAAACCAACCCTGGCCTCCTAAGCCAGGGACAGAAATGTAGCAGACATGCTAACAGCTCAGTGAAATTCACTCAGTAAACCTAGTGGGAGAGAAGATCAGTTTACACCCTTACTGTTCTCTCTGATGCCCATTCTAAGTAATGAATATTTTGTGGTTTCTGTAACAATGGGCCAGTCAAAGCACTGTGGTTTGAGCAGAAAGAAGTCAAGTGACATGCTTTGGAAAATGTTTATAGAGAGTGGTAAATAGAGAAAAATCCTTTGGAGCCTGTGTCAGAGACACGTATCTTTTCTTGCTGTATGCACTGCTTGGATTAATAAACTGGCTGAGGGAATGGTATAGATTTGTTGGTGCACCATGAGCCCTTCCACAGGGCTTGCACCTATGTCCCAGGTGTTGTCAGTACCAGACCATCAGAGCTGAAATTTAGAGCATGTATTAGAGAAAACACCATTGTTCAGTGCTACTCAGATAAATAATTTTCTACATTGAAATAAATCCTTTTTTGGACTAATTTGTTCTGGAGGTGGTAGAGTTTCCACTCATGCAGGGAATCAGAGTCTCAGTTATTGTATGCTGATCTGGCAGCAGGTTAAAGGGTCTTACTATTTAAGAAAAAAATCCTGTACATACTTTATTATAAACGTCTCTGTCATAGTGCACTTTTTTTGACAAGGAGTTAAAGAGTTCAGGATGCTGCAGTTCATTCTAATGGAGCAGATCTGAGCAGAGTGGACTGCACTGGCTTGCTATAATCTTCTAAATCTGTGATGACATGTTCAGTGATTTCACTGGGGCCAGGATTTTGCCCTACTGTGTTAACTGGATGACTCTTTCCAGACATATGAGTACAGTTGAAAATACAGAGGATAATTCAGTGGTATTTCTGCACTGCCCAAGAAAGCACTGAGCAGAAATGGCACGAGTCCATTCATAGAGAGAGCTTAGCTGCCCAGGACAAGGCTGCTTAGCCCAGTTACAGCATCAGAGTGACAGAGCTGGGCTGATCCTGGTGCCAGGGCCAAATTGTCTGTGCTGCCCTCCATGACATACAGAGGTTTGCTCTGCTCTATTTTGTAATAAAAGCTGGTTTTATTTAAAAAAATTTTGCTCACCTATTTGCATGATTCATAGAAATAACTTTATGTATTTATGTGTTATGTAATCTTTGTGTAATGAACTAGTTTGTTTATTCTGGATAAATATAGTGCTCTGTGAGCCATAAAAACAATGAGTTTTAGAATCATGGAATCATTTAGGTTGGCAAAATTTTTAAGATAATTACATTCAACTGTTAATTCAGCACTGCCAATCCATCAACAAACTATGTCCCTAAATGCTGCATCTATACATCTTTTAAACACCTCCAGGGATGGTGACTTCATCACTTCCCTGGACAGCCTGTTCCAGTGTTTGACCACCCTTTCCATGAAGAATTTTTTTTAATATCCAATCCTGGTGCAACTTGATGCCATTTCATCTTGTCCTATTGCTTGTTGCACGGGCGAAGAGACCAACTCCCACCTGGCCACAGCCTCCTTTCAGGGGTTGTAGAGAGCAATAACATCCCCCCTCACACTCCTTTTCTCCCAGTTGAACACCCCCAGCTCCCTCAGACACTCCTCAAAAGATTCCTGCTCCCTTTCCCAGCTCCATTTCCCTTCTCTGGACACGCACCAGCCCCTCAGTGTCTTTCTTTCAGTGAGGGGCCCAGAACTGAACACAGGATTTGAGGTGAGGCCCCACCAGTGCTGAGCACAGGGGACAATCCCTGCCCTGGTCCTGCTGGCCACACCATTGCTGATCCAGGCCAGGATGCTTTTGTACATAAGCCAGGATGCTTTTTTTCTTGCATCTCAAGGCTGGGTGCTAACATCTTAAAAATGGAAGAGTTTCAGAAATCCAGTCATCTGCTGAAGGGCATCTCAGAAACAAGAATCTCTCATTGCTTTGAAACCATACTTTTTGATTTTCCCAGGTATTTTAAAAGTACCTTGAGTCAATTCTTAGTTGGCCTGACTCATGCAAATCAGACATAGACAAGTGAGCTGAGTGTAGAAGTTTTCTATCCCTATGAGTAGCCCATCTCAGCTGTCACAACATTTTATGTGTGATTTGTAACCCACAACAATCCTTGCAGTTAAAGAACTGTCCTGTCAGAGGCTTGGTACCCCATTTTCCTCAGTCCAAGGTTGTATTAGAAGTTTGTGGAGTATAAGGGTACACAAACATTCCCAAATAAAAGAGGACCAGAATTCAGGCTCAAGCACTGAGCACTTGGTCAGCCACACTGCCTAGCTGGTAGTCCTGTCCCTGGATGTCTTCTAAGTGGCCACTTACAATGAAAAAGAATTGCAGCAGTATATCTTGATTTCATCACAGAGATATGTCTGATGGTTATTTTTATGACCACTGTACATTCAGAAGTAAATTCAGAATTTTTTAAACTATTAAACTTTTTAAAACTATGGAAAGATAGAAGATTTTTTTTGTAAAAATTAGCAGATTATTTACTTAAAAGTTATTTTTTATGTTCCTTTTGTATTTTAGGAAAAAAAAATTCCAACTCAGTCATGGGTTTATGATCCTCTTCAGCTTGCTTTTGGGGGAGGGAGGAAAAATCTCATTTTAGGTATAGAAGTTATCAAATAAAACAAATACTGGGCTAGGGGAAAAAATGGTCTGCGTAAATAAAAGAAACCATGCTCTAGCAGATGACTTTCTTGGCTGGAAAGAAATATAACTAGACAGATATGAGACAGCATTACAGACTGCAGCTGAACAAGCAAATTTACAACAAATGACCTTGCACAGATTAACTTGAGATAACTGCAAAGCCTCTGATCACCCTCAGCCTTCCTTACTGTTTATTCATCATGTCTAACCTCCAAAAAGTAATTACTGGGAATCCCTGCTTCATCAGAGTCATCAGATTTAGATTCTCATCCTAAATCCAAAACACAGAACTATGCCAGGTACTAGGAAGAAGATGAGCTCTGTCCCAGCTGAACCCAGGACAGGGGGATGAAGCTCCAGACAGTGGACAGCCACAACCAAAATGGTCATAACACGAGCAGCAGATGTTTCTAGAAGTGCTCACTCTGATAATAGCACTGTTCAGAAAATTTGCTTCCACCAAATTGGTGGAATTTTTTGCAGCAGCAAAGGGGACCCTTTGCTTCACTGTTTCAACCTTCATTGCCATGGGTGCTTCTGGGGTTGTACTTGACTTGCCGTGGCTTTAATCCTGCTTGGCCAATTTTACTTTTCTATCTAGGACTGGACCTGGAAAGAATAGTTTAGAAGAAGCATGTGCAAGGAAATAGTTAGAAAAAGAGGTCACTGGAAAAAGTGTATCTTTGTTTAGCACTTAGTAAATATGGTTGACAGATGTTAAGAATGACATATCGCACCAGATGTTTTCTGTTTTAGGAAAAAGAAGCATCACAGCTATAGCATGATGAATCTATTTGTTAACCTTTCTGGCAGGTGCTGAAGGGAGGGCTTACATATAAAACTGTAATCTGCAGCAACTTTGGAATATTTGAGGAAGGTTAATCATCCTGCAAACTTGTGTTAGATTCTCAGCTGGTATAAAACGATGTCATTCCACTGTACTCAGTAAAATCAAGTTGATTTATACCAGCTAAGGATATCATCCCTATCCCTATATTTTATTTGTTTCCCTAATTAGAATTGAGATCAGAACATAAGCAGTGTTCAGCATTCCTTCAGGAGTTATTCTACTATTTTAATTGTTAGAAGACTGAAATACCATAACCCTCATATCCTAAATTGAAATAATACAGAACTCTACAAAAATCTGATGGGAGGAGGACATAATCCTGAGAGTCTTGGTTTGTAATTTTTATTTTCAGTCATCTGAGAATTAAAATTAATTGTTAGCAGCCTAAATGGCTCCCCCCAAAAAAACAGGATTCAGCTGGAGTATATTAGAATCAGGATGACAACTTTCTCTGGTCATGAAAAAAAATGAAAATTAAATAGTTAGTAATATTTTACAAATAATTATACATATCTAAATTCAGTGGAAAGTACTGTCTGTTTCATAATTCACCATTAGGGATATGAATCCCAGAAATACCTCCAAAGCAATCACTGCCTATTTGTTTATCTCACATGCTTGAGAGATGAAAAGCTGGAAAAGTCTTTTCAATTTCTGTTGAAATTTTCTATTCACTATTGTGTATGACAGCAATGAACTGTCATACCAGAAATTCCAAAGTTATATTTGAAGTATAATTCCTGTCACAAATCCTGATTTAGGATCCTGCTGACTACTCCAATTTGTTGCAAATGAGTGGTTTAGGCCACTTAAAGAATCACCATCAAAGATATTAGCAAAAGGTTTTAATATAAATTTCTGGAAGTGTGACTTAAGATATTTTTAAGATATTTCAATGGCAAGGCTCACTCTAGTTCTGATTACATGGATGAAGGGTACAAAGGAAAATGAGATCAGAATCAGTCATGAGTCATTTACACAGCAGTCAGGGGTGAAAAAAGGCAAGGGTGCAAGGAGTCAGGGTGCAGAAGGGTTTAGCAATAACAGCAGTACTGGAGACTATGACTCAGGTGGGGAATGTTCCAGGGCTGTCAGGGGATGGCTGATTATTCCTGTTCTTCTCCTTCATTTAGCATCTGCAGTGCCTGATATGATCCAGGGACACTTCACCAGCCAGCTCCTTACACAAAGGCCAGGGCCTAGCAGGAATCCCTGAGACCATAGAGCAGACCTGAGCAGGGGTAGGGGGGATGCACCAACACAGTGTCTTATTTGCCATTTCCCTAACAATGTTTGTACCAAGGTAATTTTATTTATTGGAAGTTTGATTTAATGGCACTCATACACTCTTCACTGTTGCACTAGAGATTACACTCCAAAGACAAGGCAGATAGGCAAAATCTTTCTTCAAGGTGCTTTTAAAAATCCCACTAGGCAGCCCCATGTTTCTTTAGGCATGCAGGTATGCTAAGAAGTCTGAGACTTTAGATAAATAGGCTCATGGTAAGCTGAGTTGATTAAAATAATCAATTAGATATCTACTGTAATGCAGAGACCAGTAAGGGACTGCTCTCAAACATCCACTGTCTAGAATATATAATACATTGGTCTTAGATGACAAATAAATTGTGACTTTCCTGCTTCATTTGGGAACCTATGACTCTAAACTACCTCAGCAGAGTTAATTAAGTTCTCCTGTAATTCATTGTAAAGTTTCCTTTACATAACTTCATCCTGTTACTCATAGTATTACCTCATGGCACATGGTCCCTCTGAAACTTAAAATTACATATTCTGTGTAAGTAATACATACATAGCCAGTTTCTATGTCCCCTAGCACTGCCATTAGATTACATTATACGTGGCTAGATTTCAAAAATGTTTTTACCATAACCATTCTTGTGTCATTAATGTTTAATTAATGAGTTGTTTGCTCCCTATTTCTGGCAGTTCATTGCTGCCATTGTGTTGCTCAGCTGAAGCCCACATGAGCAGGGTGTTAACCTGGACTGCTCACTGGGCCAGTGCTGCAGCAAAGCTGCAATATAAATCCATACAATTCTAAACAAACATTGTTGGTTTATACTGCATTTAAAAGGGGCAACTCAACCTGTACCCCTTCTTAGACTCCATCTGAGTCTTCTAGTAGGAGATCATTGCCTTTCCTCGTGCATGGCATTTCTTTCCTTCACAATGGTTTTAAATGTGAACCAGAAGCGGAGTCTTCATTGCAGTGAATAGGCTCTGCAACATTTTACATTTGAAAGGAAAGTGAAAAATAACAGAAAGCAGCTATCAGTGCTTCAAACCCTCTGTTTTGATATTGAGGCACACACAGGTAACAATATCCTTTTCAGCTGAGAGTGCAGAGGAGATAATATGAAATAAATAAGTACTCTGAGTTACTCTGCAGGGCGACTGGTGGAAAAGCAAGAGAGTTAAGTGCATTATTTTTAGATCCACAGTTCAATGTGCAACCCTCATGATCACCTGCTTGACAGAAGAGCTAAAGGTAATTGATGCTGTCAGTCAGAGCATGCCCGGTGTCCTTCCTTTTTGTCCCTTTCATGAACAGAGTAAAGTACCTCTTCATCCTTTCTTCCATTGCCTCTTTGAAATTCTGCTATAACTATAAACTCAGAGCATGTCCTGTTTCTGTCTCAGGCATTTACAGGCAACCTGTTCTGGTTGAAGATGTTCCTGCTCATTGCAGAGGCATTGGACTAGATGGCCTTTAAAGGTCCTTTCCAACCCATTGAATCACCATTCAGTGATGACTCTTGCTATGGTTATAAAATCCCCTTTTAGCTCTTGTGCCTCTGTATTAGTAAGGATGGAATTTATCTCACTTAATTTCAGGCAGCCCTGCCTGAAATGTTTATTTCTGTGCTATCAGACTGACCTTATTGCACTTGCATCAGTTGTGTTAGAAACACCCACCCCAGGATGAAGTGACTCCCATGTGACAAAGTACATTTATCCCTCTGCTTGCCATCAGGATAAACTCACTGGTTCATTCAGTATGTATCTTATGCTTCAGAAGTCAGAAGGGGAACAGATGAAGCCTGAAAAGGATCAGATAAAGCCTGTTCAGATGGCTGTTTGTTCCTTTGGTTGCTGTTGCTGCTTTAATAGAACTGATGTTCAAACTCACTGATTTTCTCCAGTTAAATAAATTTTGTTCACTTGCCGGAGATAGAGGACACCTGCCTCTCCCCTTAGAAAGGCTGATGTGTTAGGCTAAGCAGAAAGATTATTATATGGAGTGGATAATTGGAAGGGTTTGACAATTTGAAACTAGATTGAATAGCTGAAAGCAGGCCTGAGGTTTGAATACCTCCATGGAAATTAATGTTGTAGTATCTGCTGATTTTCCAATATATGGTGTGTGGTTTTGTAAATTAATAGCAATTTACTTATACGATCTGAGAGGAAAAGTAACACTGGAAGGAAAGAGAAGGCTTGAAAAACATCTTTGAGAAGTTAATGCACTGCAAAATTTCTTCTTGAGGCAATTCTTCATTCCTGGAAATAAGAGCCAAAAAATAATTTCTTTGTCTTGGAAGGAAAACAGTGTCAAATCTAGTAGTTATCTAATGCATTCTGCTTGTCACAGAATAAATTATAGAATCATAGAATGTTTTGTGTTCAAAAGGATCTTAAATATCATCTAGTTCCAAATCCCAGCCATGGGCAGGGACACCTTCCACCAGACCAGGTTGCTCAGAGCCCCATTCAACCTGCATTGAACACTGCCAGGGATGGGGCATCCACTGCTTCTCTGAGCAACTTGTGCCAGTGTCTCACCACCCTCACAGGGAAGAATTTTTTCCTAAAATTAAATCTAAACCTACTTTCCTTCAGGTTGAAGCATTCCCTCTCATCCTGTCACTATACATCCTTGTGGAAAGTCCTTCTCTGTCTCTTTGTATCCCCTTTAGCTGCTGGAAGGTACAAGAAGGGCTGGAGAGGTGCTATAAATAATCTAATGATTGGCTACTGCTCCTCACCTGTGTAGCCATACATTTCACTCTCTTATTCCAGACTAAAGCAAGCTACTGCTGGAAACTTGGATTAGGATTCCTCTGTTTGTGTTCAATGCTCTTAGCAGGCACGTGGGGTCATACAAGCTGGAAAACCAGTCCTGACTTTCTGTGTCCACAGGTTTGGGCTTATACACAGGCTCATGAAGGACCCTGCAGAGCTTAGGCTCTCCTGGTGCTGCTTGGTCTTCTGAAGCTGGCAGGTCTTCATGGTGCTTACGTTTTAAAATGATACTATCCTACGACTGTAGCTTGTCTGAGCATAAGTAATCCTATTATAAATAAATTTGGCCGCAGAGATTAAGATTAAGCCAAAAGGCAAAAAGCAGTGAAGTCACACACTTCAAAGACAACTGCTCTGCTGCAACAGCCCCCTACATCTAATTATCATTTGGTTTACAGAAATCCATGTTGCTTTTTGAATTCTTAGGTTAATATCTTAAGTAAATAAGATACATATGGATGATCAATTCTTTTAATCCAGTTCTTCTTTGGAAGGAATTTTTTTTCTTTTTTTTGCTTTAGAGAAACCATATCCATTCCCCCAGTTAATAATATGGAGTTAAAGAGGTATTTCATAGGAGTTAGTTTTGATTTGAAGATACATCAAGTCATATTCTTCAGTTGCTAAAGGTCATCATTCAGGACAGGAGATCTGTAGAGATTTAGTCAAAAACACAGCCACCCTCTGAGATTTTCACATTCTCCATGGTTCAGGTTTGAAAAATAAAGTATTAGGCTGTGTTTCTAGGTTTCTGAATATCCTGGACAAGCTCCAAGGAATTGAAATCTCTTGTGTTAGAGATGGCTGAAGAGAAAGGGCAAAAAAATCTCTGCTGCTGCCCAGTGTTTGTCCTGGGATCTTTACTGTTTGCCTACCAGCCATTAAAATGTAATAGTGCTTCTCATGGACATAAAGCTGCGGTAACTTATTCAGTGTTAAGATTAAATTCCACTTCAGCTAGATACATGGGGGGGCTTCTATTTTTCCTGTTCCTTCTGTAGCAGCTGTGGAGGGTCTGCCTTTTACAATACTATCTGCAAACCAACGTGGTACCAGGCTCTAATGCAAAAATGCGCAACAAAAACACAAACAGAAAAAATTGGGATGGGATAAGATGTTTAATGACTTTCATGAGAACTTTATGTTTTATCCTCTTAAGTAAAAGGCAAAATATTTATGAACAGGTCTGGGTGAGGGCTCTACCTTTGCTAATTTCAGTGCTAATTGGAGTGATGACTTCTGCAGAAATGTGCTTAGATATCAATCTCCAATTGTGGCACTGTGCAGCTAAATACCTTTGTATTTCCTTGCCAGTAGTACCACCAGTCTGATGGTCCATGGGCCCTGAGCATACATTTTGGTTCCACAAACAGAACTTGGCTCTTCTTTTTCAAGTACATTCACTCCCTTCTTTGTTTCCACTGTAACTTGGTGACATTTCCTGACTTCCTCCTTGCTGAGTTTATTTGCCCACATCCAGCTGATTCACGTCTGGGACAAAACCCTTTATTTTTCTGCCTTTATTTGTACTGAATGCCTCACACCCCGTGGAGACACACAGAGAGCCACCTTCAGCCAGCCATGTGGGATGAAGAAGCTCTGGGCAATCAGCAACCTGAAGTTGTTGTATTTTGCTCCTCTAGTACGCTCTTACAGACCACAGACATTGTCAAATTATCAGTGACTGAGGACAGCCATTTGCCCAGGCCAAGAAGGGGCTTCCATGCCCCTGAAAAGGATTTGATGAACAGAAGGATGGCTGTGTTTGGCTCTGATGAGCTGCAGGGTTGATTTCAGGGCTGGAGAGAGAAAATTGCAGACAGAGACTTTTGAGAACAGCTGGAGACTTTACTGCTAATTGCCAGATCTAGTGAGATGTTCTTGGCATACAGATTTGTGACAGAAGGATTACAGTGCCTGATTACCAGCCAGAAATGCCTAAGCATACAATCCACCTTGTGTGAGGAAATGGGAGACTAAAAGGCCCTCTGTGTGGGAAAGGGCTTAGAGGCACACAGAATTGCTTACAGGGAGCCACATGACCTCAGTATGTACCTTCTAGGGCCATATACCTTTGCTGCATTCAAGGGGGGAGGTAATTCCTGATCTTCACATTATCACATCTGAGTAAGGAACATAGTGTGTTTCCACTGAGCACCAAAAGAATTTTGACCTTGTGTATTCTTAAAGATCCCCTGAAGCTCATTTCTTGGTGATGAAAAATCACATGAATTGTATAAAATGTGGTTGTCAGATTTCACTTGGCACACAACCCAGTCCTCTGGGCATGCAAGTCTGCTAGTTCAGTCCTGCACCACAGCAAGACCTTTCAGACATTTACCAACTCCCAGGGTTTCATTTCTTTTACCTCTTCCAGTCTGAGGAAGAACAGAGAGCTGCAACACCTATGTCTTTGATTAGGAAGATAAATTGTAACTTTGTTTGTGGTGAGACTGAAGAAAGTGACAGTCCAGGTCTAAATACATCGGACTGTCCTCAAAGAATGATCCCTGAGCCCAGCACAGCACACAGTTGTGTAATACATGTCACTTGTACATTCCCTGGTACTCATCCAGAGCTCCAGTCTGTGCCAGCCCTGTATGAGCACAAGGAAAAGGTTGGCATGAGCACAACTGGTGCACTTGGGTCTGCCTCAAAGAGCTGCATCCCAAAGGAAAAACAAAGCCAAGAGGAAGGGAGCAGCAGCAAACCTGACCTTGGCATGTGGCTGAAATCCAAACTTCTTGTGGGTTGAGTACTTGAATTTTTGAGCAAATTTGTTCAATTGTCTTTAATTTGAACAATGGCTAATGGGTTGTCTTTGTTTTTGCTTCTGCAGTGGTGTAGGACTTTGTGTATAGTCTTTGTGCACATGAAGGTTTCCAAACAAAAATGTTCAATAACCATGGTATATTTGTCCTCAAAGAGAAAAAAACCTAGAAAATTTGCATTCCTCAGCTAAGCACACACATTAAAATGTATACAAATACCATATCTTTGTGTGTATATTCAAACAATCTGTTATGTATGAATTGCCATCTTTCCCTAGTTTTCTCAACATGTGAAATGATTCCCATCTGAAAGCCAGACATACATCTCCAAAATGAGTCTGGTGTGTTTTCCACATCTGTGTTTTCATAGTATCTAGTCCCATTTCTCCTTGTTTTACCCTTTCCCATCTTAACAATATCAAGAACTATGAAAACTGTTGAAGAAATGAAATTCTGAACTGATGAATCAAACTGAATTATCTGACAAAGATGCTTGCAGAGTTAGGGCCTACATCTCATTTTATCCAATAAACCAGCAGCAGCTGGCACTCCCACAGTGTAGGGCAAATGGTGTATTTTATGCTGCAGGATGAATTTGCACAGTCTTTTCCTGGACTCCGCCTCTTATTCATGCTGTCTGACACCTATAGGGAGTGAAAGGAGGGCTGGTGAGCTCTGGACCATGTGCTCTGTCTTTCATGATTACTGAATGTTATTTCATGGGTATTTTCACCAGTATTTTTTATGTCTCAGTAAAAGCATATTACTAGTGTCAATGACTCAGAATTTAAGCAGTGATTCACTAGTTTATTCTCAAGATAACATTTCAGAACCTTCACCCCAGAGCTGGGGTATGAATTCTGTTTGCTACCACATTTCAGCAAAGTCCAAGCAACAAGATCCAGCTCTCACACAGCCAACATGCAGACTTCCACTTCCTTGTGGTCAGGAAGATCCAAATATCAGGTCAGACCAGTACTTTCAGCTACTAGAAAAGATAAAAATCCTGAGGTGCCCAGATTGTTTGCACACCCTGCAGCTGTGTTCTACCTGCTAAGGTGATCCCTTCTGCTTTGCAAAGAGCCAGGTATTCAGCTTTTCTGGACTTGGGTCATTCAAATCAATTTGTCCTGGTAGAAGTGACATCTTCTAAGATGAGAAACACTTAACCTCAGTCAGAGCGAGACTGCACCACACCCAGATTTGGAAACAACTTTTTGATCCCACCCACAGTAGACAGTACACACAGTGACTTTTTATAGAAATGCCTTCAAATGCTGATTTCAACTTCTTTCCAAACCACTCCATGTATTCGTGGGGGAGACTATTTTTAGTGCATTGTTTGTAAAAGGAAAAAATAGCAAAACTCCTGTAAAATTCTGCGTACATGTACTCTTGCATGGTAACTCAACACATACATGAAGGCAGTTTTGTCCTGAAAATTTTTAAAGTATATTTTGGGTAGGTGAGAAGAAGATAGTCAAAGCACACAGCCTGTATTTTCAAAGGTGTGAGAGCTGCTTGGTTTAATTCAGCTATATTCAAAGATGGGAAAATCAGGACATTTGTGGACTCGTTGATTTTAAATACTGTAAATGAAGTAGAACTGCCCTGCACCCTGTCCAGAATGTGCTGGCTGACTTCTTCCAAAAGAACAGAGAATTAGGCCTTCAAGAGGAATTCCAGAGAAAGACTGTAAGTTTAGGGATGAGATATAAACTGTAAATAGGATCATGGGAAATAGAAACAAATACAGGATAAAGCTGCCTTTATCATAAGAAACTTGAAGAGAGACAAGAGCTGGCCAGTCAGAGCAGAGCTATGAGGGTCTGGAGGACACATAGCTGGGAGCAGCTGAGCATGGTACAAAAAGGGGCAAAGCCTTTGTGGTGGCACTCACAGATGCCTCTCACCCTTGTGTGACCCCCGGGGTCTTTGGCAGCGCTTTGTGTTTTGCACCAACCTTGTTCTGCTGTCACTTGAACACGAGGACTGATCTCCTCACTTGTTTGTGTTGAGGAGCAAGAAGCAGCCCCATCCACCCACCCACCTTCCTTGTTCTGAGGCACTGCACCCCCATTTAATGAGTGCTTACAGCCCATGTACAAGGCCACACAAAGGGGCAAGGAAAAACAAAATACTTGAAAAGGACAAAGAAGCAGTGAAATTAACACAAATTTACCTAGTTAGAAACGTGCTAATTGTAGCAAAAACCAAGGCTGGCATTCTCACAGCCTGGCTTTGATGGGGAGTGTTTTGTCTGACAAAATAACAGGGGTGAACCTCTAATTAGTATGATCTTCAAATCACTGGGATATCAGCACAGTAGGAGTAGTGGCTTTACTTCCAGACCTCCCATTTAAAGTAGCCTGAGCCCTGAAGAAAGAGGTCTTAGAACACCAATAAACCCCACAGCACATTTCAGATGTCTAAAAATTTTAATCATAATTACTGTTCTACACAAGAAAAAGAGTGGAAAAATCTGGCCCCTATTAAAAAATTTTTGGATTAAAATGCTGATTTTAATGCAGTTTTCAAAGGAGAATCCTATTTAAAGCTCCTGTTTCCTCATTTTGGTAGATTCCCCATGGGAATGTACATAAGGATATCTCCTTTAGAAAGCATAGTGTGCTGTCCTTTAAATGTACATGAAATTCCACATGGAAAATACAACAGCTTGGTATTCTTTTTGCTAACAGAGTCAACAGAGAGATATAGGTGTGCAGAACACAATATATATATAGTTATATAGAAATATATGTAAATAATAATCTGTGCCAGAGGAAAGGAAACAAGCTTCAGGCTAAAAACAAACAGGAAAAATGGAGTGTCTATCTCGTTTCTGCTCTTATTTTGAGAGTAGCATTCTGCAGTCAGGTCTTGCATAATCATCCCACCTCTGCTGAGAGAGTATGGCTTCCTATGCAAAAATCAGACATATCACTGCTTAGGTAGAGGGGCAAACATGCTGCATCAAGCACAAGCTTTCTTTGTGACAGTGATCAGATTATTTTAAAAATTCATGCCAGTGTGAGGTTTGTCTATAAAGTAGGGGTGAATTACACAGGAATGTCAACAGACCAGGATTTGGGAAGGTAAACAGAATGTAGGCTGAGACATAGATTTTAAAGCAATCTGGTCATATTATTAACCCAAGCACAGGATTTCAGGGTGAGCACATATGTGTTTAACATGCTCAGCACACCCCTGACTGAGGCCCGTGGTGGGGACAGGACCTCTGAAGCAGGAGGTGCCTGGCATTGATTTGGATAAGAGTGGAAAAGAGTGACATAGTTGGTGCTGCCGGCCATGTGAGTGGATTTTGAGCAGTATTCTCAGGAAAAAACCACTTGTGAATTGATCATGAACAAAAATCCAGTTAAATAACATCACTCGTCTGGAGCAGATTTCCAAGTGACGCGTCTTGGGTGTCCAGGGTTCTAGAGAATTTTGTGTGCACAGAGCAGGTATCCAAACCCAGGGTAAGGGTCATTGTCACTGTCATGGGCAGCTCCGATTAACTGATTAAGATAAATTAAGGTCAAAGTGTGTAAAAATTTTCTCGGGTAAGGAGAACTTCTCCAAAATTATTTTCAAGACCTCACAATTCAAGTATTATAGCTGCCTAGCCTTGTATTCACTGCAATATTTTTTTTTTCATTCTTGTGCCATCCATAAGCATATTTCCACAGAATCAGATTCAATAGCTGGTTTATGTTTTCTTTTCCCAAGAATGAAAGACATCAGGTGTGAGAATTATTTGACTAAATGCAACCATCTATTTTCAGTCTAGTCATCCCCTAACTTATTTTTGACTGTCTGCAGAGACCCTTTATCTCATGTTAAAGACAGTAAAAATTCAGCCAATAAATTGTGCCCTCAAAAAGCATTTTTCTTGCTTTTCCTTGCAAGAAGCTGAGAGCTCAGGTGTTCCCACGTGCACTGAAAATGTCTAAAGTTAACTTTAAACAAGTGTTAGATGAATGCTAGTGTGTCCTACTTCGTGCCTTTTTTTTTTTTTAATGGACCACCAGTGTTTTGGGCTTTGTTCAATTCCTGACACAATTTCTGATTTGTGACTGCTCTGTCATCTCCAGGTGAGAACACAGTGTTGCCTCTCTTCTCCACAGCAGGAGGGCACTATTTTGGAAGATATGGGGTCAGCAGCTCTCAGTGCTGCAGTCATTATCATTGTCACCATTGTCATTTCGGTGAGTGCTTACCTGTGTTTCCTGAGGTGCGTCTGCTCTGGAAGCTGCAAAGCCACCCAAGTAGGACCCAGCAGGTTTGAAGAACAAGTCTAATCTCACCTCATCACAGGATCTACTGAGCTGTGACAAGAAGCTCCAGAATGTAGAGGAGACATGATATTCAGAGATTAATAACAAGAAGCACACCCTCATCCGACATCAGTCTTTTGTCAGACTGTACTCTCTGTATCTTTAATTGATTTTTCTAGGTTTAGTGAATCTTCTTCTGAAGTTTTCTGATGAAATGCTTCTATAGAAAACACTTTCAGTAGCACTTGGCATTCCTTGGCATTTTTCATGTTCTCTGTTATTATCTGATTTACTGCATTTTTGTTGACACTTCTCTGCTTTCACAGTTGAAAATGGATTTGGGGTCCCAGAATTCTGCCACTGCTACCATCTTTCTTGCCTGGTGAGAGAGAGAAAGAGCCAAGGACCTTAGAAATTGTCTGAACTTGTTATCTTTTGAAATTGTAAAGACAAACTGGACACACTTTTGGCACTCCAAAGACAAGACTTTGCTCTCCATACACAGAAATCCATGCACTACAGCTTGCATCGTATCAGAGGTCAAAACAGCTGATCTAGTTATCTTTTGACCTTCTAATCTTAAAGTGATCTTCTGGTCTTAAACCCAGTGCCAAAAGGTGCTCACATTTCTGCTACTAACAGAGCTTTCAGGTCCATGTGTTGCTTTTTCTTTGCTGTTGAACCATTTCATTTTTGCCATGTAACCAAGATGCTACTGGGCATCTATCGCAGCCACAACTATACTGACTGTTTAAAAAACCCTTTCAGCTGGTATAATTCTGACCATGCAAGTGACATTCTCCCACTCATATCCTAATCAGTGAGTGTACCATCTTTGAACCATGCTAACTATGGGGAAAAAAAACCCCAAATCTGAATAAAACAAAGAAAATTCATCTGAAGCTTTTTGACAGCAGATATTTTTTGTCATTCCCAGGACCAGATGAGAAAATGAAGTTCAGAAGAAAATGTCAGTGGAATGTCTCTTTTTGGGTCATCTTGGTTTAAGTGGACTGGGAAGAGCTGAAAAGCTTTTACTTGGAACAGCTGATTGTGGGTTTTTTCCTGCAGCTCCCGAAGCAAAAGAAGCACAGATAAATAAATGCGAACATCCCAGAGGTGGGCTCTTTGAGATCTGCCTGCATCAAGTCTTTGAGAGCTGTGTTGTTTACCACTGGCACATTCACTGAGGCAAACTACAGCTGTATTTTCCCTCTCACAAACTTACCTCTCCAGCAGACGTTTCTTTTATGTCAACGTCTTGGCTCATCTTTAAAACAAACCCCAAACCGTTCTGATCTTTGTTTTTACAGCAAAAAAAAGCTTGAAGACGGAATATTTGAAATGCCCGTGAGGAAAATTTGAAAGAGAAACTCTTATTTTTGCAAATATGCCTATGAGGCATGAGCCAATCCACATTTTTTTGATGAGTGGAGTTGCCAGCAATGCATGCCAGGCAGGTTTTGTATCTGATCTGCATCCCTTGGGCATCTAGTGCTCCTAATCCAACAGCAAGGAAGAAAAGAGCCAGGACCACTTTTATTCTGGGAAAGAGCCAACAAAAAGCAGTGCAGCTCTGCATGCAGACCTGGATATCATTGTGGAAATGAAATCCATTATTCATAGCCAAATTTCACCTGCAATGGATCAGCACTACTTGTGATAAAAGCTGATATGTTTGTTTTGCCAAGTCAAAGCTGTATATTGTGTTTTGCCCCTTAAGTATGTATTTCAGTATTTCTGTGTATCTGTGTCACAAGATAACTGAAGAGTCAATTTCCATCAGATGAAAGACTGTCCTTGGCAAATCTACTGTGTTATAAAATACATAAAATAGCAGTGTGTTCAATAGTCACTTAGGCCTTTTCTTTGTTTCAAAATTCAGCTACCTAGAAAAATCTTCAAACGTAAATCAGGAGAGAAATTATCACTTGCATTCATTAGGACCATGTGTGCCAACATTTCTTTCAATATATTACTTTCATCTGAATTGTAATTCCCAGCATTTCACTGAGCAGATTTATGTTCCAATCCAGTGGCTCACATGATAACTCTGACAGAGCTGTACATGCCAACTGTTTTTCTTGGATATATTTTCTTTGCAGTAATAAGGTGATTTTTGACTCTTAAACCAATGAAAGCTGCAGAATGAGATAATAATGTTATAAACTGAACCCATATTAGTGATAGGAAAAGGGATAAGGGGAAAAAGAATGGGAAGTCATGAAAATACATAGGGGATCAGAAATCCTGCTCATGGTGTATTATTGTTCACTCCAAGGCAAGTGCACAGGTAACCTCAACTGTTCCATACCCAGTGTTCCCATTTCCTCATCTCCCTTCCACAGAGCTTGACCCCTCCAGACACATCTAAAGATATTCTCAATCTCTTCTATGGTCCTAAGTTCCCATCACAGCCAAGACTAAGAATGTAGACCATTCATTCTCATTATTCACCTGCTTTAATTTTGTTTTTAATCTCCTCCCATCTACCCCATATTTTGTGACCTTCCTATTACTCATGATGCAGTGCATAACTCTTTTTATTGATGCTGTTTCTGGGTTACTTCAATTCTGTCTGCCAGAGAAGATTCTTCACTAAATGTTGTAGGGAATATTATAGAATTGGAATACAAACTATACAATCATATAAAAAACTTCAAATGGGATTTATACAGTGTTCTCTATATGTTCTTGTTAAATATAAGGCAAGTCTTCACACATTGAAGATAAATTCTCAGTTCTTCTTTAATATATCAATATATCTGATGAAGGTCCTCAGAACTCTGTTACTTGCAACTATGGATCTCAGTTCACCAACTCATCTTGTAAAAAAGAAGCCAAAAGGAAGATTCTGAAGTTGCTGTAATATAGAATAACCCACCCCCTAAATCAATATGGCTTAATTTTCAGGTCTGGTGTCTAAATAGTACATCTTCAAATTAGACCATTGATCAATGAAACGAGCTACTGCAGCAGTGAAAACAACAGAAAACATTTGAAAATATATATAGAAAATATTCTGTGGTTTGTGGTTTGTATTTTCTCACACCTTTACTATTTGTGATTAAATAGAGACAGCAAATGCATAACTCTGATTCTTCTTGATCATTGACCTGTTTGGGTTGGTTGCTTCCATTTTAGGTAACTGTGGTATCCTGGTTTTACAGAAAGGAAGATTTTATTTTGACACATAATCAGCCTGCATTTCTTCCTCTGCCAAAGAGCTATAAGGACACCTCAGAGCAGCTCTAACACCTTCAAGGACCTCTGCATATCTGCCCAGCATCAGCACAGCTTGGGGGAAGCCACACCAGCAATTCCTACCAAATCCACCACTACCAGCCTGCAGCTCTGGCTGCAGTTTCCTTTCTTCCCTCCTCTGGGCAAGTGATTTAAGTGATGAGTCAACCAGAGGAGGAATAAAAACGATTTAGTGGTTAGGGTACCACCCTGGGCATCAGGAATCATGGACACTGCTCCCTTTCCCTGGGATTTGCTTCTGTATTTGCCATTAACCTTCAGAAAAGAAGCCAAATCTGGGAGTAGACCGGGACCCATGCCTGCTCAGCCAGAAAAATATGGACCTGATTAATTGTTAGTATTTTTATACAGCAGGTGACAGCAGTGGTGAGCATCACAAAGACTGGAGGAAAACTGAGGGGAAGTTAACAAAAACTCTTGGGGTTCAGTGCTGAATAGCATCAGTGGTTTACAGGAAAATCTAACCCCTTAATCTTAGTTTGCAAGACCAAAAAATGTAACACCTCCTTTCCCGCTAGCAATCCGTCCTTAGGAAAAAGGCCTCAGCAAAGGAGCTCCACCAACAAAAAGATGCCGGGAAGGCATCCACCAGAGGGAGTTCCATGAATGCATCAAACCCAGCCTGAGCTATAAATGGTTGAGAAGAGCCGCCTGTGCGCTCCCGGGACAGACAAGCTGCTCCCCGCTGCTGCTGGTCAGGAGCCTGGGCTGAATTCAGCAAAGTACTGACCCAAATCTGCATAATCTTAAGTGAATACTCAGTGAACTCTAAGGAATTGCTCTGTGCATGGCATTAAGCGAGTGTTTTATTAGAGCGGGGTCAAAATACTCAGTGCTTTGCAGGATCATATGAGGAAAAGAAAAGACTCTGTTTACACCTCGGCTTTTATTTTTCCCTCACTGGTTCACTTGTTAGAAAGAAAGCTTAGCCAGGGCCAGCCTGGTTTCTGGGAGGCCCAGGGAGGAAGCCTTGGAAGCAAACCCAACTGCTTCCACTCAGGAAGAGTTTTTGATGAGGCTGCCCCTGACACGCAGCAACGGCAGCTGTTCTGGATGGATCCTGGCCCCTCTGCCAAAGAGAAAAACAACAACATGATGACACCTCTCTATCTGGAATACAAGATAAATCTCTGGTTCAACATGAAATCTGCTTCTGAGATCTTTTTGTCTAATTCGTATTAAAACTATTTTCAGCAGAGGGAAACAGTGTGTACTATTCCTTTACCAAAAAAAAAGAAATCAAATTCTTGCCTCCCTCTGCCCCAGAAAGCAGGCAAAGGATCACAATGCTAACAAGCCATTGTGAAAATATCCTGGATTAAAAATACCATTTTAGACCTTTTGATTTTTTTTTTCTTTTAATTGCTTCTCCTGGGTGTTCTAGACTCTTGAACAGTTCCTAAAAGAAATTTAAGAAAAAGCACTCCACCCCGCTGGAGATCTCAATCCAAATTCTGCTTTATATTGGGATAAAGGAGCCCAAGGAGTTAATCCCAGCTATGTGCTTTGACACAATTCCTGACTAAAGCCTCACAGAAGCTGTGAGAAGACATTAAATGAAGGTGATTCCTGCCTTGATGAGATTATTTTCCAATAAGAGGGGGGAAAATGGCATAGCAATATTAGAAAAGGACAAGGCTGTTGTTTCTGTGACCACAAGAAGGAGATGCAGAGAGGGTTTCGTTTTAGGACATTCCTGAGCTGGAATTCCAACCCCAAAAGCAGGCGGCCCCCAGCCCAGGGCACAGTCCTTTGTCACCTCTACCCTTTCTGTAAACCAGGCATCTTAATACCCCCACTTTTCACAGGAATGCTAAATAAAATGCCTTGAAGATGAAGTGCCTGTCTTGCTGTCACGCTGCCAATTCCCCTGCGCCGTGCGGATTCATATGGTAACAGGAGCCAAGGTCAGGGAAGCATTAGTCAGTCTGAATTTGGCAAACAGGGGTGTCAGTGTCTGATAGCCCTCGCTCACAGATTAGATCAGCATGAAATGCCCTGCCTAGGTTATCCTTGAAAACCACTTCAGCTCCTGCAGGAAATGGCTGCTCTGCTCATGAGCAGGGGTGAAAGCAGGACAGTTACTTTCGACATACATTTCCTTTGTGGGTTTTGACTTTCTGTGCTGTTAGTGCTGGTTTAAGCCTATTTGAGAAATGTAAATATCCCCAGTTTTTCATGGGGTACTCTGATCTGTTCATATCCCAGGAGGTGTTCGAGGCCAGGCTGGATGGGGCCCTGAGCAACCTGGTCTAGTAGAAGGCAATGCTGGTCACAGCCAGGGGTTGGAAAAAGATGATCTCCAAGGTATCCTTCCAGCCCAAACCATTCTGTGATTCTATGATATCTAGGTGTTGGTCTTTCATCCCAATCCTCTTTTCATTTCTTTCAAGCACATCCCAGGGGTGTCTACTGCCAGCCCATTCCCAGTGGTGGTTTCCTCCCTGTGGAGATGTTGTCAGTCCTACCTGAGCGTGCAGATTTTGGTGCAATGAATTGCTGCAGGGAGACCATGACTTAGCATCCACTGAGCCTGTACACCCATGGGGTGCAGAGCAGTGCAGACATGACCTTGGCAGCAGTGAAATTACTTCACAGAGAAGCCCTGCCATAAGCAAAGCTGATGAGCTTCTGTGCAATGCATTCTGCCCAGCACAGTCCCAGTTTTGGAGCCAGCTAACTGGGCCCCAGCTGCCAGGCACCCTGCTCCACTGATCTGTGCAACAAGAGGCTGCTGACAAGTTCATCCTGCACTGTTGGGTTGGAGAAAACATCTGGGATGACAGCAGGTAGCTTCAGTGCTGTGACAGGAAACGAGCATGTCAGGTCTATGAGGCTTGTTTTAATCATATCAAAAGGGTCTCTTGCAAATCTGAGGTATTTATTTTAAAAATATTTTCTTAATAGAAAGACAAACACTAAGAATTAAAATGTCAAGTGGTTTTCTGTGCTGTCTGCCAGTCACCTTTAGTCTGCTGTCACTTGTAGTCTAGGTGAAAGGCGAGTCTTTTGAAGCACTACTACTGTTAGTAGAAATATAAATATTGGCCCTTCCTCTCCATGTCCCCATCAGATAAGACACCAGGATTTCTGTTAGCAGCCTTGAAGGTCATAGCTCCTGATGCCCGCCACGCTGTATTCAGCAGGAGTCTGGGACACAAAGAGGTGGGGACAGAATATGGATCCAAGCCACTTTTCTTCTTTCCTGCCCTCTTGCCCAAAGTATTGCAATTAATTGGATACTCAAATTGGAGTGAAGGCAGGGACCACTCTTCCTTGGAGTGACAGAGTGCTTCAGCCCTGCTGCCTTCATAGCCTTTACCTCCTCCTCCCAGTGCATGCACTCACTCTTAGGGCAAGTGTTCACCTCCTCTGCAACAGTGGAAAAGCACAAAGCAAAATATCAAGATTGGACCAGTGTCAGCATTAACAGTATTAAGAAATAATGGTATTAAATCCAGTCTAGAGCATTTTTCATGTAGTTCTGTGGGACTCTGACAATAACTGCATGTTTTATAGCAGTTCTTTTTGCTCTACACACCCTAACCCTGACTCAGTAAATTGCATATGGCACAAGAGTGTGAAACAATCATCCCACAAAAGAGATGTCCTTCAGCTCTGCAGTCATTCTGACAGACATCTGTGTTGCTTTATACAGGAAAATCAGCTTCCAAGAAGCAGCATGTTTCTAGGGGACAATGTTAGCAAAATCAAAGTGTATGTGAGGAAAAGCCAAGACGAGGCTGGGAAGGAGTTCACCTGTCAGTAAACACTCCCTGCCCTTTATCCCCCACCATTCCCTTGTCCCCTTTAACACTGGAAAACAAAAACCCTGACAGAGCCACACAAGGAATATTTAATTTAATTTTTAGCAGTGAAACCAGTGTGGGATAGCACTGGGCTGAATTGAAGCCATGCAAACTGGGGACAAGTCAGTGCAGCTTGTGTAGAAGCCAGGACAGCCACAACTCTGCTGAAGGCTGCCATGGAAGGAGGGCCAGGAGTCATATGGAGATGAGTCTTTGAAAAGAGTCATTTCTGATATAATCAAAGTCAAAATACAATCCAAGATGGAATTCCTGTAAATAAGAAGAAAATTATTAGTTCCACATGGCGTCATAACACAGAGTTTTAAAAAAAACTTAAAGTCAGCATGGGATGGGGAGGGGAGGG